>JAHXMU010000708.1:1547576-1564771 GCA_019455685.1 Philornis downsi | reverse complement strand
CTAAAGTAACTGGTTACTTTTACTAAAGTAACTGGTTACTTTTACTACAGTAACCGGTTACTTTTACTTAAGTAACTGATTACTTTTAGTAAGGAAACTGATTGTTCTCAATAAAGTTTGTAGTTACTTTTACTAAAGAAACTGATTTCTTTTACTGAAGGAACTGACTACTTTTACTAAAGTAACTGGTTACCTTTATTAAAGAAACTAATTACTTTTACTGAGGTAAGTGATTACTTTCAGTAACTACTGCTTTCACCAAAGTAGTTACTTTTACTAAAGTCTCTGGTTTGTTACTTTATTAAAGCTAGTGATTGCTTTTACTAACTGATAACTTCTACTAAAGTAACTGATTACTTTTACTATAGTAACTGTTTACTTTTACTAAAGTAACTGTTTGCTTTTACTAAAGTAACCGTTTGGTTATACTAAAGTAACTGGTTATTTTCATTAAAGACACTGGTTACTTCTATTGAAATAATAGGTTACTTTCACAAAAGTAATTTGTTACTTTATTAAAGTTTTACTTTAATATGGTTTTTACTCAGCAATCACTAGTAAACAATCACTAGCTTTTACTAAGCAATCACTAGCAATCCGTCGGTTACTTCAACTAAAGTTAACAATTACTTTCATCGAAGTTTCTGGTCAAGTTTCCTAAAGTTACCATTCAATTTTACTAAAGTTGCCGGTTACCAATTACTTTTGTTATTGTTTTTAGTTCCGTTTACTAAGCGGCTTAAATTCATGAATGAATGAAGTAACCATGTTTTCCGCAATTTAGCGTTCTATTTCATATTGGATAACCGGTTGTTTGTAATCGGTAATTTTGTACCGGTTATTTTTAATCGGTTACCGGAGTTGTTTTTGTACTTAATACCTAACTTTTTATTAACTTTAGTGCCTGCATAGTATTTTCTGTATTTCTCGATGATTTGCAACAGTTTTGTTACGCATGACAGAACAATTTAGTTTTAACATTTATTGTTATATGTATTCGCATATATTTTTGTTGTTGTTGTAATTTTTCTACCACTTCATCATACTCGTACTCGTAGTCTAGTATGTCGTCGTACGAGTACATGGATACCCCATTGTTCGAATTTTGTGGAAAAATTGCGAATTTGTAACTTTGTTGTGGCTTTTGTGTTTGCAATGTTGGGCTGCTGTCTTCTTCTCGCTTCAAAATACTGCAAATTGGGGATTTTCGCCACATCAGATAAGTGATTTTTTTTGTTTTTTAGTTGTTTCGAACATGCAACCAAGTGGACGGACGGACGGACAGGCGTTCGGATAGAAACAATAAAGAAATTAGACAACTAAACAATAAAATTTGGGAAAATGTGTGTAACATTTTCCACAGGGAAAAACACAAACAATGCAATAGATGATAATGAGATTTTGAAAAGATGTGCAAGAGAAAAGTGTCTCGTTAAATTGAAATTTAAAGACATAAACCGATCATTTTACATTTTACATCATTAACATTTATGAGGTACGACCTTTTTCATGTCTTGTGATCAATCGTGTGGAAAGTGCAGAAAAGAGATTTCAGATAATTTAGAAAATATCGTATATCTATTTAAAAATCGGCTAAAGGTGTATGACAATAATCTCGAAAAATCTGTAGTTACAGATTTGTTGAATCGTTCGTTTTTTAGGGACTTAAAACCTACAATTTTGATTGCCAGAGCATAATTGCACGATGTATTTCGAATCAAGGATCTCACAAATAAGTATATTAATGTTTTTCGATCGAAATTAGAATCTGAAGCAGCTTCATTTCTTAGCGGAAAAAAGATGATTGAGCTTTTTGATAAACCAAGCAACAATTAAATACAGGGTGGCGCAAGAATCATGCTACTGTCAACGGGGATCGTTATTTAAAGATGTTGAAGGTTTTTCATCTAAAACTGCGCCGAAGACGCATCCGTTTTAACAGCATTTAGTTTCAGCAAGATGGGCCAACTGTCACGCATAGCCAGACCTGTTATGGCGAAGCTGCAATGAAAATTCCCCAACAAATTAATATCCGAAAACTCCACTTTCTGATGGGCTCCAAGGTCACCTGACCTGACTGAACCACACTTTTTTTATGGGGTTATGTCATGCAAGAGATGTACAAAACAAAACAAAGGAATTTGACTGAATTGAAGCAGCCCGTTAAAACAATTATTGAGTTGATCATATGAGTGAATGAGAATGGAAGTCATTTACGATCTATCATCTTCAAAACCAATTAGTCATATAAAGCAAAATTGAATTTTCTATACAATGACAACAAAATAATAAATGAAGTATATTGATTAAAAAAAAAGTTAGCTGAAATTCTTATTGTAGTGCAATTGGTGCGCCACCCTGTACTAAAACTACCGATTGGATTTACTGAAGTTATCGGCTACTTTTATTAATATTACCGATTATTTTTGCTAATGTTACCGATTACTTTTACCTAAATTGCCTGCTGTTGTTACTAAAGCTTGCGGTAAGTTTTGTATCAGATTCAGTTACTTTTACTTAAGTTATAGAGTAGTTTTACTAAAATTATCTGTTACTTTTAATAAACTTGATGGTTATTTTTACCCGGTTATAAGTTATCAGTGTTTTTACTGATGTTATATTTCAGTCATACCGATTACTTTTACAAAAGTTAAGAATTATTTTCAATAAAACTATCGGCTGGTTTTAATACCAAGTTACAACTTAATTGTTAATGTTGCCAGTTAATTTTTTCTAATCTACCCGTTACTTTTACTAACTACTTGTCTAAATTCAATAGATCATTTTTACTGGTTACTGCTTGTGTTTATTATTTACATTTGCTTAAAATACTCGTTACTTTAACAGAAGTTGCTGTTTATTTTTATCTAAAATACCTGATACCGAAGTTAGAGGGCAGTTTTACTAACTAAATAACTAAACTAATGTTTACAGTCATTTTTTATCTGAATTACCGGTTAGTTTTATCTAAGATACCGGATACTTTTACTTAAGTCACCGAATACTTTTTCCTAAGTCACTCGTTACTTTTCTTTAAGTAATTGGTTACTTTTACTTAAGTTACTGATTACCTTTACTTAAGTTACTGATTACTAATGATTACTAAAACTACCGCTTCCGTTTACTAAAGTTGCTGGTATGTTTTAAAGATTTAAACGTTAACGGTTACCTTTACGGGAATTGCGGATTATTTTTAACTAAGAGATTCGTTACTTTAACTTAAGTTAATGAGTAGTGTTACTGCAGTTATCGGTTAGTTTTACTAAAGCTACCGGTTACTTCTACATAAGAGACCTTTTACTTTCACCTATGTTAGAATGTAGTCTTACTAAAGTTACTTTAGTCACCGCATACTTTTACTACAGTTATCGCTTACATTTATTAAATTCACTAGTTACTTTGACGTAAGATATCCCCTACTTTAAATACGTTAACGAGTAATCTAAGTGATGTTACCTACCGGTTACTTTTATTGATCAACTTCAATTTTATTTTGCTTTTACTGAATAACTGGTAATTTTTACTAACGATACCGATTTCTTTAACTGAAGCTAAGTGTTGCAATTATCAGTTTCCGATTATCTCTTATAAAGTTCGCAGTTACTTTTACTTAAACTATAGGATATTGTGCTAAAATTACGGCTTATCTGTTACTTAAGTTACTGATTACTAAATTGATTAGTTACTTTTACCTAAGTCATCTCCTGCTTTAAATACGTTAACGAGTAATCTAGGTGATCTTAAAGATTACTTTTATTGAAGTTGATGATTATTTTTACTGAATAACTGGTCATTTTCACTAACGATACTGATTACTTTCACTGAAGCGTTACAATTGTCAGTTTTCGGTTATCTTTCTTAAGATTCGCCGTTACTTTTACTTAAACTATCGGATACTTTGCAAAAGTTTGCAGTTGTGTGTTATCTAAGTTATTGATTACATTTAGCTAAGTTATTGGCTACATTTACCTAAGTTACCGGTTACTTTTACAAACTGCCGATTATTTTTCATATATAATGTAATTGTCACACAACATTGAAAAATTCTACGACATTGAAATAAACCTTTAAAAACTCTGGAAACATTGTAAAGCTTTAAAGGCTGAGAATTAGAGTTTTAGGAACATTGAAATATGTAAGCGTTGAGGTCTCTGAAAATTTTGAAATTGGAAATTTCGTCGACTTTAAGAACGTTAGAAATAATGAAAATATAGAAAACTTAAGAGGAAATTGGAAGCTTTGAAAGCTTTTAAAATGTACAGAACTTTGCAGTATGCAATAAAAATTGAAACTTTAAAGACAAGCATTTTTGAAAACGTTGACAAGTTTGAAATCTTTACCAACAAATTAAATTAGTTTCGAAATATAAAAAAATATTATTATTAATATAAAAAATATTAAGAACGCTCCCTAATTTTTGAAAATGTTGATAATTTTAAAAAACTTTAAAATGTTGCAGAATAAACTCCGTAACAGCTTTCTTAACTTTAAAAATTTGAAAGTCTGAAACATTTAATAAACTTTGAAAGCTTTATTATATAAAATTGCTCAAAATTTTAGAAACGTTTTATAACTTTGGACACATTCAAATCTGTGACAACTTTTAAAACCTTTGAAAACGGGGAGCACAAATTTGACAACTTGAAACATAACTCATTGTCTTAACCCTAGCAAACTGCGTAATAATAGGCCAACAGTAAAGGTCACTTACAACCACTTATCCGCATAATATTTAAGGCTAACTGACGCTGAAGAGGCATTGTGCTTGTTGTTCTAATTAATTAAAAGTCATTGACTTATGGATGGATTTCCTCTTCTCTAAACGCCTCTGTTTTCTCTTATTATAAATCACCGAAAACCACGCACTCACTACATTCCACACATGCTCTTATTTATTTATATTTTTCAATTTCAAACACTTAAATAAATTCACACCAAATACTTTGAATTCTTTTTCAACGATTCCGTATATCATGATAAAGTGGCCGCCAAATCGTACAACAAACATATCATACCAAATCGGTCAATCTTGGTGTGTGCATTGCTTAATAATCCGCCAAAAATCGGAATGGCTGTACGGAGAAACGCAATCAATTACGATAAAATTACTTAAACGTTAAATAAACTATGTTGATTTTGCTGGATATGGAATTGAACGAAATCACGCATATCTTGTATTTCATACTTCGAAGGAATTTCATATGAAATCCAATATTAATGACAGGAAAAAGTGTTGCAAAGAGGAGTGACAAAATGAAGGTATGAAACGAATTGGACAAATTGAACAAAGTAAAATGTCAAACTTCAGAGATTTTTCAAAAATTTACCAATGAAATCTGTAAAGTCTATAAAACACTTTATAAATTTCAAAGATTTCTAAAGTTTGAAAGACTTTAAAAATTATCACAAATTTTAAAAATTTAATAGATTTTTGCTGGATATTGTATTGAACGAAATCACGCATATCTTGTATTTCATACTTCGAAGGAATTTCATATGAAATCCAATATTAATGACGGGAAAGGGTGTTGCAAAGATATGAAACGACTTGAACAAATTGAACAAAGAAAAATGTCAAACGTCAGAGATGTTTAAGATTTACTAATGAAATCTGTAAAGTCTATAAAATACTTTACAAATTTAAAAAATTTCAAAAATTTGAAAGATTTAAAAAATTTAATAGATTTCAAAGACTTTTGCTGGATATGGTATTGAACGAAATCTTGTATTTCATACATCGAAGGAATTTCATATGAAATCCAATATTAATGACGGGAAAAAGTGTTGCAAAGAGGAGTGGCAAATTAAGGTATGAAACGAATTGGTCAAATTGAAAAAAGAAAAATGTCAAATTTCAGAGATTTGTAAGATTTACTAATGAAATCTGTAGTCTTTAAAAAATTTATAAATTTAAAAAATTTAAAAAATTTGAAAGATTTGAAAGATTTCAAACATTTCACAGATTTTAAAAATTTATTAGATTTTAACAATTTTTGCTGGATATGGTATTGAACGAATTTCATAAGAAATCGAATATTAATGACTGGAAAAGGTGTTGCAAAGAGGAATGACAAAATTAAGATATGAAACGAATCGGAGAAATTGAAAAAAATGTCAAACTTCAAAAATTTTTAAGATTTACCAACGAAATCTGTAAAGTCTATAAAAAAACTTTATAAATTTAAAAGATTTCGAAAATTTGAAAAATTGTAAGGATTTTAAACATTTTACAGATTTTAAAATTTTTTATAGATTTCAAAGATTTGAAAGATTTTAAACATTTCAAAGATATCAAACATTTTATAGATTTTAAAAATTTCATAGATTTCGTGGATCCACTAAAGAGTCCACAGATTCCAAGCAATTGTTGTCACTCTTTCTCGAAGAGAGAACCGACTTAATTATGACAGGCGTATAAAAACCATATCAACAAATCAAAAAAGAACTAAAGGTGCTAAAACGACCACACTCCGATTGGTAGTTGTTTCAGCCAACCGTAAATGGTAGTGACCAATTGAACTCCCCATACGCGAGAAAACTGACAAACAAATCTAAGCTACATTTAATAGAGCACGCTTACAATCCGAGTGGCACACGTTACGACGTAAAACGATCTACGCCAAGAAGATGCGGCTAAGCTTAAAGCGGCTGAACATGGGTTCAATTAACTCTGAGCAGATGATTACAAGAAAATGAAACGAAAACAAATGGGAAAAGAAGATTTATTTAAAATAAAACAAATCTAAATGTGAATTCGGACAAAAAGTTTAATGAACCGAACCGGGACCACCATTGAAGTCATCATTTGTTTTCGAAACAATTACTTTTGATTATTGAAAAATCCGAATCTATTTAAAAAACTAAACGGAGGTTCATAAACAATGATCGCTCTGATTGCTAAATGCGCTTTGGGTAATTTATTGGTGTGAACGCTGCTCACAAAAATCGAAGGTTTTGTCGGAATGATGTCATTCTAAACAGACAAACTCTGGCCTTTGCTACTGTGAGAAGACATTTGGTTTGAACTTATCACTGGATTTTTGGAAGCCGTAAGATATTGTCAGTTTGTTACGAGACAAACTAAAATAGATTTGAACTAAACATAATTAATTGTCTTAACCACCACCTATTGTCGCCATTTACATGGACTTTTATTTTTTCACCTTTTTTGTGAGTTAACTAAAATAAACTTTATTGCTAACACATATTTATTTAACTAGTTTAGTTTAATTGAATAGCTAAACTAATGATGATGTTTCCCCAGTAAAATAATCTTCCCAAAGCTATTGGCCGCCCCAAACTTTAAAATTCTTCGAATTTGACAGAAAATCTATTAAACTTTGATGGAAATTGAAATCTTTGACACCTCTACATATTACATATGGACTCATTAATATCTACGAACCCTACGAAATCTATGATGGCCATGGAATCTGTAAATTCAACGAAATCTTTGAAAGTCTTTAGAAATTTTCGAGATTTCCGAAAATTCTCCTTGAAAATCTTTGATAATCTTTAAAAATCTTAAGAAATCCATCAAAACCTTTAGGAAATCTTGGAATATCTCTGAAAATCTCGGGAAATATTCGAAAATTATATGGAATCATTGAAATTTACGAACCCTACGAAATCCATGGTGCCCACAGAATCTGTAAATTCAATGAAATCTTTAAAAATCTTTAGAAATTTTCGAAATTTTCGAAAATTTCTTTAGAAATCTTTGATAATCTTTAAAAATCTTAAAAAATCTATCAAAACCTTTGGGAAATCTTTGAATATCTCTGAAAATCTCGGGAAATATTCGAAAATTATCTGATTTTGAAACCATTGAAGTCTTTGAAATCGTTGAAATCTTTGAAAACGTTGGAATCTTTGAAACCTTTAAACCTTTGAAATCATTGAAATCTCTGAAATCTTTAAAACTTTGAAATCTTTGAACCCTTTGAAATCTTGGAAATTTTTGAAGTTTTTGAAATCTTTAAAATCTTTGACATCTTTGAAATCTTGGAAATTTTTGAAGTTTTTAAAATTTTTGAAATCTTTAAAATCTTTGAAATCTTTGAAGTCTTTAAAATCTTTGAAATCTTTGACATCTTTGAAATCTTTAAAATATTTGAAATCTTTGAGATCTTTAAAATCTTTGATATCTTTAAAAACCTTTGAAATCTTTAAAATGTTCGAAATCTTTAACATATTTTCAAATCTTTGAAATCTTTAAAAAGTTGACAACTTTGAAATCTTTAAAATCTTTGAAATCTTTGAACTCCTTGAAATCTTTGAAATCTTTAAAATCTTGGAAATCTCTGAAATCTTTGAAATCTTTAAAATTTTTGAAATCTTTGAAATCTTTAAAATCTCTAAAATCTTTAAAAAGTTGACAACTTTGAAATCTTTAAAATCTTTGAAATCTTTAAAATCTTCGAAATCTTTAAAATCTTTAACATCTTTGAAATCTGTTCAAATCATTAAAATCTTGGAAATGTTTAAAATATTTGGAGTCTGAGATCTTTGAAATCTTTTAAATCTTTGACGTGTTTAAAAGGGTGGGATATTTGCGGAAATCATTTGCAATCTTTGAAATCCCCAATTGAAGCATTTTGGGATTCGAAGGTTTTAAGAAACTAAAGACATATTTTCAATATTTCAAACCTTGAAATATTAATTACCATGTTCCGTTATTCGATGTGTCTAAATATAAATATATATATCTTTCCATATATGTCGCTGTAATGTTCAATGTTTATCAAAAAGTTTTGAGACTGTAGAAAAAACCAATACCATAACTTTGCCTGTTTCTATGTAATCATTACGACTTTAAAATCCAGTTAACAAAAAATATTGTATATTCGAACATTTTGTGTTCGACTACGAGGAAAAAATAAACAATAGTCGTATAAGACAGTTATTGACATGACGTGGAACTACGAACATCTGGCGAAGCTAGTTGGTTGTTTGCGCCAGCTGCAATCGCTGCATTTGTTCGCCACAAACATTTAAATATAACTGGTTTGAGAACTTGCAAAGTCGTATTGAACAAAATGTCAGCGTTTGAACTGAGCTGACACAACAAATATTGAAGACAGTTGAAAATGACATTTCGACTCGTGAGATAACGCTACGAATCTATAGACCAGACAGTCATCGAGGAGTGTGGAAGCCAAACACGGAAGCGATCTACCTAAAAGGTTTTAATTGATAATTAGCTATTTTTAAATAAGATGAGGTGAGAAAAAATGTTATTTGAAAATGTATCTCGATTAAGTATAGGAAACTCGAATTGAGAAAGATCTACTGCAACAAGCTGATGTCAAAAAAAACTTCATCAAGAGTCTGACATTTGCTTCTAATAATTGCAATGATTTGAATGATTCGATATAGTCGAATGATTCGAAATGCTCCTACTCCTCCTATCAGATTGCGACGAAACTTTGAAAGATTGCCTCCCATGTACTTGAAGTAGTATGCAGGTAGTACATTTATTATATTATAGAGGGCGTGTGAATTATTATGGGAGACAGCGTTATCGTAGTGAAAAATCGATGAGTTTTCTATTCACAAATATGGTATTTTTCGACGTGTTTGCTTTCTCTAACGCCTCATAATGTCCGGATCACCTTCTGGCAAACACGTGCAACACTGCGAAAATTAAAGAAAACGGTAAATGTCACCTTGTTTTTTGTGTCTTTTTGAATTTGACGTGGTTTATTCTGTTCCGACTCTGTTGGAAGGCGTCGTTTCAAAGTTTAATGAATGGTTGGCATATCAAACCCTTAAAGTCTTGCCTTACCACTAGTTATAATAAGTTTTAGGAATCTGGAGTTGAAATTGGTTCATTCTGGAACGCCTTCAGCGACCTTTACACGATTTAATTTTTGAAGAAAATTCTAATCTTTAGCAACTAATCGAGCGACAAAGCGGCAAAACATTTTATAAATGGTACGAATTGATTGACGAGTCGCATAAAATTCAGTGGATACCTCTCTCAAACCTAAATTTAATTTATCGATTTTAACTTTAGTTAAAGACATCGATGGCTGACCAGAATATGGCACATTTTCCACCACATTTCGACTGCTTTTCAATGCACTGTACCGCCACTCATATGCAAACAGTTTAGTTCATATATCCAAAATTAAATTAGAAACAATTTTGATTTTAATTCAGATAATGAAATGTTTTGTTTGTATCTATTTGAAATGTTTTAATTAAAAAAAAGAGCAAAAATTTTCAGTAGCTGCGAAAGATTCTAAGATCAGACTCTTAGACTCGTTTATTCGATACATAAATTGTTTGAACCATTTTCGCCTTTGGCAGTTTGCCGTCAGACCTTCATTCTGCCAATAAACGGAAGAAAAATTTGGTTCCATTTCTGACTCAGATTAGGAAATGAAACTGCATAAAACTATAATTGAATTTCAAACTTCATTATGTTTCGATAGATAAACAGAATCACTTTAGGTTTCCAATTTCTTTTCAAGTAAAAAACGAGCCAATATATGAAGTGCGTTGCCGTTTCAATCAGAGTGAGAAACAAATTTTTAATGTGTAAATAAATTTACAATATTACAATCGAAACTAAACGTAAATTCCGTGAAGGTCCCTTGGATTTGATAATCTCTTTAAGCGGGATTTTGTGAGTGATAACTCCCGGGTACTTTATTGATATTATCGATTTTCCGTTTTCAAGTAAAGTTAAATAAGACACACATTATGTCGAAATACAATGTCGTTTAAATGACCGCCTCTGGATTGGTTGTAACAGTTGATCCTTTTGAGGTAATTTTCGAAAAAAAAAAAAATACGGCCCAATGACACCTACAGACGATAATGCACACAATCATTCTGGGTTTTCCGAACCCCATGTGTGACAATTTTGCTTGTTGACGTAACCACCGAGAGAGAAATGAGCTTCATCGCTGAAGAAAATTTTGTTCGATTGAAAGACCAGGTCTAAATCACCACTTTTGTAGTAAGTTTGAACTATTTTCACGCGTTCTCCGATTTTTAAACGCTCCATATTCATAAATGGCGAACTTTTCGCTAAATAAATAACACTTCAGATGACAGGTATTATTTAGCCTTGCCAGACCGATGGGTGTGAAAGCAATACATGGATAACCTTGTATTTTGCGAAGAAGAGAAGAATAGAAAAACATTTAAAAGTTGAAAACAATAACCGAAATAAAAGCCGACTACGATTTTTTCAACTTTTTTGCGACTTTTTAACATAACATTTAATTTTCTAAATCAGAAGTTCTTCTACGTTGTGTAATAAATAAGTTTTAAGCAAAGTTTTAAACGAAGAAATTCTCGTTACAGCTTTTAAATAAGGAGGTAAATGATTAAATTCTCGACCTCCTGAAAATTGTATTCGTTGTTTCGTGGTTTCAAACCTTGTTACCCTTAGATTGCTACTATTTCTTGTATTGAAACTGTTTTGATTTTTGGTGAACTTTATAGTATGATGGCCTATATTACGAACGCATTTTAAAACGTATAATAAAAGCTGCAGTTTATAGATTCCGTATATTGGCAAAATCGTCGGAAAAACATTTTTATATAAGGAAACAGTCGAAAATGTCATACATAGAAAGATTTGCTACTATTTTCAATGCCTTTGACTGAACCCTTTGCAAAGATTTTAATTCTCCGTTTTCCCTTAAAAAATACGTCGAAATTCTTATAATCATCGATATGATATTTGGTTTTGCCCGATCTTTTCCAATATCACGCAGTAACAGTTAGTGCTGCATAATAAAATATGATTTTGTGACTAAGTTCTATAATATATTTATGTGC
Source organism: Philornis downsi (assembly GCA_019455685.1). Lineage (NCBI taxonomy): Eukaryota > Metazoa > Arthropoda > Insecta > Diptera > Muscidae > Philornis > Philornis downsi. Next base: position 1,552,972 of record JAHXMU010000708.1, on the reverse strand, counting down.
AGGGTGGCGCAATAGAACGTGCATAAAAAATAGTTTAGAAAATAAATACAAAAGGTATGGTTAAAATAAATCTAAGGCATTGTAGAGTAATAAATGGATTTTATTTTTTAAAAATAACATCATCTAAATGGTGACCCTCTCTACGACGGCACTCCTCTAACCGCAAACGAAAATTATTGAAAACTTTCTTCAGTAATACTGATGTAATGGCTGCCATTTCACCACGGATATTCTCCTCGAGATGAATGATGTTTCTTGGATTATTACTGTAGACTTTGTGTATGAGGTATCCCCACAAAAAAAAGTCAAGAGGCGTCAAGTCTGGACTACGTCATGGGTCATGGGATATCACCTCTTTTCGAAATCAGTCTGCCAGGGAACATCTGCTTCACCACCGCCATGCAGTCATTTGATGTGTGACAGGTAGCTCCATCTTGTTCGAACCAAGTTCTGGAATTCACTATTCTTGAACTTTCAATTTCTGGAGCCAAAAATCCGTCCGACATCTCAACATAGCGTTCCGTATTAACCGTGACGTTTTGGCCCCGCGCATTTTCGAAGAAAAAAGGACCAATTATTCCTCTGCCAGAGATTGCTGCCCATACTGTCACTTTAGGACTATGCAATGGTTTCTGGTGTTTGATTTTGGGATTTTCACCGTTCCAGTAATGACAATTTTGACGGTTTACGAACCCATTCATAAGAAAATGAGCCTCGTCAGAGAAAAGGATATTGTCAAAATTGGAAAATCGATTAAGAATTTCATTAGCAAATGCGAGCCTTGCTATGAAGTCAGGCTCTTTTAATTCTTGTGTTAATTGCAGCTTATATGGATGCAGTTTAAGATCCAATGTTAAAATTCGTTGCAAACTTCGTCGCGATAATTGTAAGACAGACGATTTCCTCGTACTGACTCCATAACTCTCTCAACATTGCCTTCGGTTCTAGATGTTCTTGGGCGACAATTTGCTTGTGGTTTAAATGTTGAACCGGTCTCTTCAAAACGCTTTATCCATATTTTAATTAGATTAGCATTCGGAGATTCACTAATTCGCCGTAGTCCATATTCAGCACAATATAGTCGCCCAGCAGCAATATATGAACGAGAGTTCTCGTAAAATGCTCGCACGCAAAATGTGCGACGCTTCCCGTCGAAGTGATTCATAGCGACTAAAACTCCATGAGCCCACCAACCCAACGATGTAGGCGCCCCCCCGCCTGCGCCTTTTCTACCCCGCAAAAAAAGATGATGCAATATGCACGTTCTATTGCGCCACCCTGTATATAACAATTACCCTAAGTGTATATTCTAGAAAGATCGTTAAGATCACTCCCAGAATATTCAACTAATATGTATGTAATCTCTTTCTCTCTTTAGTTTTTAGATATACATACGTCTATAGTTATCTCTTTTTCACCTGTTATGTAAATAATAATAACATTCTAGAAGTAAGTTTATGTTAAGCAACACTATTCTGTAAATATGTCTGTCTTCATCGCACCCATTAAGTAAATATGTGTTCTCTCAAATCTGCTAATATTTTCTATAATAGAATAAGCAATTTTAGTATAAATAGAGCGATTGTGTGTGTTTGAAATTATTAAAGGTGACGTTAAAGTGGAAAGACGTTCCACGATTATAAAGTTCATAACATCTTTGATTATGCTTTTGTTTAAAAATGGCTCTCTTACTCTCTCTCTCCCTCTCCCTTCCCTCTCTCGTTGGCCGTTTTACAAATTGTTAATAGCATTTTAAATAATATGCTTGTTTTTATTAAGTGAGAAAAGTTAAATTTATTTTTAATTGTATTATGGCTAAAAAAAAACACGGCCATTCGAAAGATCTTCCACTAAACACACAAAAAAAAAAGAAAGGAAGAGAAATCTTGGCGGAAATTTTCTCAACATTCTGCATGTGTTTTTTTCCTCTGCGGAGATTTTGGGTATCTTTGAAGCAAACACGACCTAATTTCTTTCTAACCAAATTGGCATGTGAAGTGATTTCTTAATCTCTATACAAGAAAGCAAAGTCCCATCATAACAATTCCCATTGTTAAGCAGAAAGAAAAAGAAGAATCGTCCGACATTAAACAGTTAGAGGCAATGAAATACAACAATTCATTCAAATCTGAGTAAACTGAATGTTTACCGCCGCCACGCTGTTGTAGGGCATTTAGCGGCTCTTTCAGCAACTAAATGGCACATTGTGAAGGAACGGCTCGGCGGTGATGAAAGGCGTTCAATGGAGGGCTGCCGGCTGGTTCGTTGATTCGTGGCTGTGATAGAGTGGGCATGAATGAATGAATGTTCCGTTCAACAATCTAGCAACAAATGACCTTGTTCCCACTCCGATGTTTTTTTTTTTTCGAAATTATTAATTTTGTTTTAGTTCTTTGGCGATATTAATGTTTACTTTAAAAACAACTATATTTATGTTTTGGGTTTCTTTTTCATTTTGAAATTAACAATTTCATGCTTATTAAATGTCTGAGATATTAGTTTGCCAATACACTGCAGTCATTTAAATGGATTTTGTTTATTATTTTTTGTTTCGGTAAAATTTTGCAAAAAAAAAAAAATATTGCTTACCCCAGAACGAAATGTTTATTTAACCTAATGCTAAGAGAAGAGGGATGGGGGATGCGCAGCTGTGAAATGTTTTTAAACAATTTCCATTCCATTGAACATTATTGTGAAACTGTCGGATTTCACATCATCGCTATTGTGATTTGTTTATCTGGCCAAAATTTTGAAAACTTCTACACCGAACAAATTTCGTAATTGCGAAATTACCAAAACTTTAGTTGATTTCTACTACATTAAATTAACTATTCTAGTTACTAACAATTTCTTTATCATAGGCTGTCGAGCTTTCTATTGGTGAAATTGTCAACAAAATTTGTTGTCGCTTTGAAATTGTCACGATGAAAATAAAATATTAAATAATTTCGAAAGTAAAGCAACTTTTTCGATTTATAACATAAAGTATAAATAAAAAACAAAACAAATTTGCTTGCACTCTCATGAATGAGATATAGGAGAGCTTCCCACATTCTGTAAGCTTACTTACAAGCTTTCTATTTTTACCTCACCCAACGAAACCTAAAATGTAACGAAGATTTCGAACGCCACCACAGTTTGTGAAGCATTCGCCAAACTTGTCGATCTGCTAAAAGTGTTCGTACACATTGAAGTGACCGCCACTCAAATAATGATAGGTAACTCTATGCGGGATTGAACCCAGGTTCATGCGAATTATAGCCTAGTGTACTAACTAACCATCATTCCACAGGGTCGACCACAACACAAAGTAGATATTCTGAATATTGCTGGAAATCCGGAAAATCGTGAACAATATAAGTGAAATTAGTTTCAGCAAGGCTGAATCCTAAGAGAAAGTATGCTGGTGGAACACACTTTTCTTATGAAAAAGCTTTTCTCAAGTGCCCTGAAAAATGTTTTCAATACACAAACACTTTTCGTAGGAAACAGTGTCTCTCATAAAACTTTTCCAATAAAAATGTCGTTCTAAAAAACGCCTATCATATGGAGAAGGACCTTGGAAGACACTTTTCATATAAAAAAACACCTCTTAGGATTCTGTTCGTATAGAAAATGCAAATTACAAAATACATAAAATAAATACTACTGTAAGTGGAATTTTTCTATAAGCAAAGTGTTTTCAAAGAAGTTTTCCTATAAGAAAACTGTCTTCAGTAACAATATTCTCCATCTTTTTTCTATATCACAAGAATGTTCCACGATTCTTGTATACGAAAAGTGCATATGTGACACTTTTCTATAAGAAAAGTGACTTAAATGACACTTTCATATAGACAAAGTATTTTCAGTGATACTTTTCTATAAGCAAAGTGTTTTCAATGTTAATTTCCTATAAGCAAAGTGTTTTCAATTGCACTTTTCTATAAGAAGAGACTTCAACGGCAATATTCCCTAGCTCACTTTTATACCAAAAAGCTCATCCATGATACTTCTAAACAAAAAGTACATATACCCGTATTGCACTTTTCTATGAGAAAAGTGTTTTCAATTGACAACTGCCTTTAGGCAATGAAATGAAACTTTTCTACAATGAAAGTGTTTTCAATGATATTTTTCTATACGAAAATCACATATTTGACGCTTTTTTTTTTCTTTGAAAAAGTGTTGTCAATGGCATTCTTCTATAGGAACATTGTTTATAAGGACATTTTTCTGTAACAATCTATCTATCTTTCTTTAATAAAAAGTACCTAATACGATTTTTCTATACGAAAAGTAACATATATGACACCTTTCTATATTAAAAATATTTGTCATGCCACTTTTTTGTATTTAAAATACTTTCCATGATACTTCTCTGTATGAAGAGTATTCTCAATGACAATCTTTTACAAAAAGAAAGTCTTCTATGATGCTATTCTATATGAAAAGTGCATTCACGGCTCTTTTCTAAAACACTGTTTTAATAAACATAATATCTAAACAGTTATTCGGTAGTTTCTTTAACAGCCTAGTACTTAACCTCAAACACCAAAATGATGTCAAAAAAAAAGGACAGGAGTAGCTGTCAGTTACTATTAAATAATTGTTTTATATCAAATGCCATTAGATTATGAAATTCAATTATTATGCCCGTGGTTAAATTATATATGTATTAGTTAATATCAACTAATTTGCAGAAATTACACGTTAGAGGCCTATCTTCTACGACATAGTTGATATTTTGACTCATTTTAACTACATATCTTTTTCGGTGTAGAGAGAAGGAAACTGTGCAATTAGTTGAGCAGTTGTATTGTTAATATCAACTAATTTGCGGGAATTACATGTTAGTTAGAGGCCTATCTCCTACGACATAGTTGAAATTTTGGTTCATATTAACTACGTATCTTTTTCGGTGTAGAGACAAGGAAAAATTTTGCAATTAGTTGAGAAGTTGCATTTTCATGTTGTATACACTCTGTGTTCTATGAGTTCGAATCAGAAAATCCTAAAATGTATTTATTCAATTAATTTGCATTTATTTTTAGCGTCTTTCAGTCTGTTCGTTTATCACAATAAATTTTTCTTTTACAAATCAATGCTGACGATGCTTGTCAGTTAATTTTACATTTTAAATTAGGAATGAGCAAGGGGGAGTGTATGTTAATTAGAGTTTATTCTTAATGAATTGATGGAGAAACTACTGCCGGTAAGTTAGAAATCGGTAAAGAAAGAATAAAGCTTAAATTTAATAACAAAATTAATAAGTTGTAGGTGATGTAATGGCCCACTTTTGTACAGACATTAAAGACCTACATGAAAGTTTAATTTTATTTAGGTTTCCGTTATATTATAAATTGGTCAAAAAAGTACAGGGTTGCCCATATTCGACGGACCCATGTTTAAAAAAA
>JAHXMU010000708.1:1500415-1529752 GCA_019455685.1 Philornis downsi | reverse complement strand
CATGTCGAAATTTTCTATATGAAAATTTTTCATGTCGAAATTTTCTATATGAAAATTTTTCATGTCGAAATTTTCTATATGAAAATTTTCCATGTCGAAATTTTCTATATGAAAACTTTCCATGTCGAAATTTTCTATACGAAAATTTTCCATGTCGAAATTTTCTATATGAAAATTTTACATGTCTAAATTTTCTATATGACAATTTTTCAAGTCGGAATTTTCTATGACAATTTTTCATGTCGGAATTTTCTATATGAAAATTTTCCATATCGAAATTTTCCATATGAAAATTTTCCGTGTCGAAATTTTCTATAAGAAAATTTTTTATGTCGAAATTTTCTATACGAAAATTTTCCATGTCGAAATTTTCTATATGAAAATTTTTCATGTCGAAATTTATTATATAAAAATTTTTCATGTCGGAATTTCTAGATGACAATTTTCCATGTCGAAATTTTCTATATGTAAATATTCCATGTCGAAATTTTCTATATGAAAATTTTCCATGTCAAAATTTTCTATAAGAAAATTTTCCATGTCGAAATTTTCTATAAGAAAATTTTCCATGTCGATATTTTCTATATGAAAACTTTGCATGTCGAAATTTTCCATATGAAAATTTTCCATGTCGAAATTTTCTATATGAAAAATTTCCATGTCGAAATTTTCTACATGAAAATTTTAAATTTTGAAATTTTATTTTCACAAAAATCTTCATAGAAGAAATTTCAATAAAGAAACTTTTATTTGGATCACCACTTGTGTAGTAAGCTGTTACTATTTCTAGGCGTTCGTAATTGGCCAACAAACAATTAACACTTCAGATGACAGGTATTCGACAGCTGGCAGCCTTGCCAGACCGGCGATTTTAAAACCACTAAATGGATAACACGTTATATAGAAACGAGAAGACTATTTATATGAGGAAAAGTTTCGAAAAACACTGTACTAAAAATAGGCAAGAATACAGCACCAAGTGATTACTATCTGCCCCAGTCTATGGCTACTGATTTTGCTGGCGTAAAATTCGCCTTTAAGAGAGAGAGAGAGCTGGTGAAAATTTACTGTCTTAGTTTTTTGATAATAGGGACGAGGTTTTCTATGGCAAAGGCATAACGGAATCATCTTCAAAATGCAAAAAGTTATTAAGCATAACGTTGGATATTTGACCCAAATCAGATCATTCTAATGCAATGCCATGCAAAATAATGCAATTCTTTTAATATCTTACAATTATTCAGCTATCATAAAACGTAAATGTCGTCTAAATGCTTTTTTTCAAGCAATAATAACTTTTTGTTGTAACTGAAATTCTGAAATTTATATTAACATCCTTTGCTTGTTATTATTATTCGAGAATTATTCCCTTTTTCACGGCACAATTAACACTTGTTGGCAATTTCCTTTTAGACCAATTTTGCAGCCTTCTCGATTAACTTCAACGTGTTGACTGCACATAACAGGAAACCGGAAATGAATACTTAAGACCGACATGACAGCTACTTAGCAGCACCTTTGTCTTTGGTATTTTTTTTAGTACAAGCATATACTTGTTACGGCAAATTATAACAACTCTTGCCGAAGCGATATAGAAATCATTATATTTCTGTACATAAAAGTTATAATGACGATGATGGTGAATGATAGTGATGATGACGATGAGGATGATGATGGTGGTGATGATGATGATGATGTTGGTTACACGTTTCAATGACATGTAACATCATAACTTCCCTCTGCTTGCCTTTTATGGATGCCCAAGAGATGATCTAATCTTCCTGGTGTTTATATTTAAGAGTGCAAAAAACGGAATATTGCAATAATAGCACAAAAAGTGCAATAATTGTTTTTGCATTGAATTATAACGTAACAATGTATATAAACAAATGAATATGAACAGACGGACGGACATAATTTCTATGAAGAATTGCTATAATTTTATATGAAATTTTTATAGCAATATCCCCCACTACGTTCATATCATTTAGATAGGTAGTTTATTCATTCTGTATACAATACCAGTGGCAGTTGTTAGCCAAGTTTATTAAGTTGGCTTTTGGCATTGCAAGTAATTTGCTGTCGCTGCTACTGCTGGTTTGATGTTGTTACTGATGTTTAGTGCAATTGCTTGAATGTAATTCTGTTTTTTTTCTTTTGTTACTTTAATAGTAAATTCTCACGAAGTTTGTTATATCCACATTTGTATGGATAACAACATAGCTTACGGAGGTGGAGTGTGAGTCGAAATTGGAATGATGGAATTTACAAAAATGTGAAAAAATGGCAGTTGAAGTTTAAGTTTTTGCAATGAAGACAGCTGGGCTGGATTGCCCTTTCTGACAAAAAATTATCCAAGAATCCATAAGACATAACTATGATTGTCCATTCCGAATAATTACTTCACTGACCAAACAAAAATACCACTTTCTTATAAAATAACTCTACTAAGGTCTCTAAAAAACTGTAATTCCCCTTTCTGGGACAAGCAAATAATTTTTCTATACCTACTGAAAATTTGCCTGCAAACTGTAAAAAGTAATAAGATTGCTTTTTCTGAAAAAAAATCTTCTCTAGGCCTTCTAAACATTTTCTATGAACCCTGTAAAGGTCCTTTCTGAAAAAATTTTCTATAGACAATCTAAATTTCAATACGGTTTGCTCATTTCAGAAAATTGCTCCAGAAAAAATTCTCTATACACCTTCTAAAAACAATTGCAACTATAAAAAACATAAATAGAATTTCTATAGAACATAAGCAGGATTTCCCTTTCTGAAAAAAAAAAATTCCAGACCTTTAAGACATAACTTTGACTGTCCATTCTGAGTAATTACTTCGCTAACCAAAGAAATTCGACTTCCCTAAAAAATTGCTCTTCTAAATCTCTAAAAAAGAAACAACGATTGCACTTTCTGAAAAAAAACCTTCTATAGATCCTCTCAAAAAATTGCCTGGGAACAAAGATTGTCCTTCTAAAAAAGAACAACGATTGTCCTTTCTGAAAAAACAAAATCTTTTCCAGACCAGACTTCTTAAAATGTATCCAGGAAACGTTTAAAAAGAACTGCAGTTGTTCTTTCCGAAAAATCTTCTATAGGCAATGTAAATGTCAATTCGATTGATCTTTCTGCAAAATTCTCTATACACCTTCCAGAAACAACTACCTTTATATACTTTCTATACAGAACTTCTACTATTCTTTTTGAAAAAATCCTCTCTTAATACTCTAAAAACAGATACGAGTGCCCCTTTTCATAAAATACTTTGTATATTTCATAAATAAAATTTCCTTTATCCTTTCTGAAAAAGTCACTCCTAACCATTTAAGAACAACAATGAGGTATACGATCTACGAGTACAGGCTTCAGAATAGATCCGCTGTTGACTTTTTCAAAAAAATCTTCATAAGACGCACTAGAAACAGCTACGATTGGTTGTCCTTTTTGCATAATTGCTCCATAGATCTCCTTAACGCAACACAACTGCAATTGCTCTTTCTAAAAAATTGCTACAAATACTTTCCGAATGATTTCACGATACTCCTTTCTGAAAAAAATTTATATATTTGGACCCTCTATCAACAACTACGATTGTCCTTTTAAAAAAAATACCGCATGAGACATTCTAAATTATTATACATTTTATGAGTATTTCGCCTTAATGTTCTGTAAAAGTAATTGTGAATCCCCTTTCCGAAACCAACTACGATTAGCCTTTCTAAAAAATGTTGCTTAAAACTTTTGTAAACAGAACCACGGCTACATTTTAATACTCTCCAAAATTAACTATGAATCCCCTTTCTGAAAAACTGCTCTAGACAATTTCAGAATAGGACATCTAATGCCATTTAAAAACAAATCTCTTAAATCTCCCGAAAACAAATAAGTTTGCCCTTTTTGAAAAATTTACCTATAAAACCACTGCCGTCTTTTCTGAAATATGCTGTCTTAAGATTCATTAAAAACGATTACAACTATTCTTTCTGAAGAAATGCTCTACAGGCTTCAACAGAAACGGTTTTGAGAAAAAAATCGTCATGAGACCTTCTAAAAGTAACTACGATTATTTTTTTCTTGAAAAAAATGCCCTTTAAAAAATTGTTTTTGAAACTTTTTAACAAAAATAATGGTTGTTTTTTCCTTTATTCTTCCCGAAACGGTTTCTCTATAAATCCCTCAAAAAATAAGCACTTTTACCCTGAAAAAATATGTACTATTGCTTTTAAAAATAAGTATTTTTGCCCTTTTGAAACAATTGCAACTGAGTTTTTACTAGAACCACAATTGGTTTGTTTAAACACTTCCCATAAAGCCCTTCGACCTTTTAAAGATGATTACGAACTTTTTTTACAAAAAATTCTTTAAAAAACCCTCTCTGAAAAGAACTGGGATTACTCCCTCCAAGCAATTGCAAAGGCAGCGATTCCCTTTCTGGAAAAAATCCTCTAAAGACCCCCTAAAAACAACTTCAGTTACACTCTACAAAAAAATTGTTTTAGAAGTTTCATAACTTTTTTAAAAATTTGCCACCATTGCACTTTTTAAGAAGCTTCCACAATTGAATTTTCCTTCAACCCCATTGGTTTCTATACCTTCTAAAAAGCTCTACGGCTGCCCATTTCGGACGATAAGTCAAGTGACCTTCGAAAGGGGGTATGATTGACCTTTTCACACATCTGCTTTGGAGAGCGTTACGATTGCTCTTTTCCGAAAATTCCCCTAGGAACCCTCTAAAAAGGATAGCGATTATCATAAAAAAAACCAAATATATTTTGAAAAAACCATATTTGCCTTTTTCAAAAAATGACTCTTGAGAGCAATTAAAATGAAATCAGATAGTGCCTTCCCAAAAAATGGCCGTTTTATTAAACGTTGTTGCCCCTCTCAACTATATGCTCTAAAAACTTTCTCAAAAGCGCTGTGACAGCCTTTTCAAACAATTGCCCAAAAAAATTCAACTGCCCTTTCCAAAGAATAGTTCTTGAGACGTTCTAAAAAACGCACTACGCTCAAGGCTTCCGGATTGATGATTGTGTTGCTAAAAAGAGAACAGGCTTAAAGACAAGAAAATTATTTAAATCGCAGACTCCTTTTAATAAACCAAATATTTAAAGCTAAATTATTGGAAAATCTATAAAAATCAGAACTGTCAGCTGTTTTCAACTCACATCATGTTTTTATATCGCTGATTAACAATTTAGATTACAAATCAGCTGTTTAAATTACAGAACAGCTGTTTATGAGTGGCAATCAGTCCCATTTCAATGTGAAATTTATATGTAAATCTAGATAAAATGCTTTCTTCACGAGTTCAAAATTCTATGAAATATTGTTGGCTTGTGAAAAAATAAAGTGGCAACTTTTCTTGTATTTATTTCCAACACTAAAATCGAATCAATTAATGTTTTTACATTATAATATATTCGATAATATATTTGCAAAATTGTTCAGTTGCATTTTTTTTATTACTATTTCATTTTAAAGTTTTCAAATGTATTTTCGAAAATATTGCAACGCAACAAATGTATGTTATTACGGCTTTAGTGTTGGAAATCAACAAAAAAGAGCTTGGCGTTGCCACAACATTCCTAGTGGAAATGTATAGTACTGCTGTCTGGTGGGAAAATTTAGCTTCAAATTCCGAGACCATTTTTTTATACGGAATTTCACTGCGATAGCAAATATTTCTGCTCTTGATTAGCAAAAATTCGGAAACTATTCCTTCAATCAGTGTCCACTGACAACATTTTTAACAACACTCCTCACGCCTAATTATTCCACCCTTCTTTTAAGGTTAGTTTTTGACTGTAATCAATGTTTATTCACTGCGCGACCACCATTCATTTGTATTGTCTTACAAAAACCTGGTAATATAATGTAAGTTGCTAATACTCGTATTCTCATTCACAATTTGTGCGTATGAATCATGGCGAAAATACGTGTGGCATGTTGAACAAACCTCTCTGGCCGTTACAGGAACAAAGTTGCAAGACACTAAATGAACACTCGTAATATGAAGGGATTGATTGGAGTAAACCATCTTACAAGCGTTAAATAGCCAGTCAATAATCGATTAATAATTTCGTAAAGTTAACAAATGTTAGAGAATGTTAGAGAGCATTTCATTAAATGCTAGAGAAAAAAATAAATTAAAAGGCTGTCTTGGTAAGAACTGAAATACACTACTCTGAGATGATCCACATTGAGCTTTACTCAATGCAGTTTAACCCAGGCAAACACGAAATTGCCTTTAGAGAAATTGCGTGTATTCCATGAACGCGATATGAAACATCTCACATTTTATGAGCTTAAAGTTTAACAGAAGAAGACCTACCGTTTAATAACGATTCCAATCAAAACAAGATGTATGATGGTATCGGGATTCAAACCCATATGAAATTAAACCCGTGCCCTAACCATTGTTTATAGGTAGATTACCCGAAGTTTGTAATGAAATAAAATTCATTAACGCATTTTCCCGCAGCTAAACGTCACCTATCTAAGAGTACAACAGATGTTTGGTAAAAAAAATGTAACATTCCTAAGAAATAGAACATTCAATGTATGTGGATAATAAAAGATTTGTCATAATTCTCATTGGCATCATTAAACGTATAAGGCATGAACGCGATATGAAACATCTCACATTTTATGAGCTCAAAAATTAATAGAAGAAGGCCTACTGTTTAATAACGATTTCGCTCAAATCAAGATGTATGATATCAGACGCGTGCTCTAGCCATCGTTTAGATTACTCGAAGCTTGCCCGTACTAAGCATGGAACGTCACCTATCTAAGGGTACGGCAATGTTTGGTAAAAGAATGTAACATTCGTAAGAAATGGAACATTCGATGTATGTTGGTAATAAAAGATTTGTCATAATTCTCATTGGCATCATTAAACGTATAAGGCATGAACGCGATATGGAACATTCCATATTTTACAAGCTTAAAAATTAATAGAAAGCCTACTGTTTAAAAACGATTTTGCTCAAAACGAGATGTATGGTTGTATCGGGATTCAAACCCATATGATATCAGATGCGTGCTCTAGCCATCGTTTAGATTACTCGAAGCTTACCCGTACTAAACATGGAACGTCACCTATCTAAGGGTATATGTATCAGATGTTTGGTAAAAGAATGTAACATTCCTAAAAAAATAGAACATTCGGTGTTATGTTGATAATAAAAGATTCGTTATAATTCTCATTGGCACCATTAAGTATGTAAGATAAACATTTTTTGTTGTCTTTATCCCGAGAATAACGATCGAATTAAGACGAACAATCTATTTTAAGTTGCAAATTATTTTCAAAATTTACAATTCCAATTCTAAATCGGTCTCTATGACTGTTATGTAATTAGGAATAATAAATAAATTATCATAAATCAAGTCATTAGCACAATTTGCCAAGCGGCTCTTTACTTTCGAACTCTGATCAAGTCAACCCTGGTAATGTCATCATATATATGCCTTTAAATTTAAATTTAAATTATTGAATGTTGATAAAATAGAACATTTTATCATACAAAAGATAAAAGTCTGTCTAAAACCTTAATTTCTTTCGATGAAATATAAAAGCCTTTCTAAATGCTTTCAGTTTTTGCGGTCATAAATAAAAATATTTTACTTTATTCGTCATAATTGCAAATGAAACCAAGGTTCATATATTTATTGACCAGTTCGGCAATACGAGCTGAATATGCCAGACGGGAGGAAAGTACTGGTTTACAATGTTAGTGCAAATAACACCATATTTCATACAGAGGACGAATTGAAAAACAGCGCCCACAGATCGCTCTCTTATTTGGGCTTAATACACTAAGGTGGAAACAGTTCCTTGGCGAGAGGAAATGGAAGCAATAGCATTACAAAAATTCCAACCAAGCAAGCTTGTTGACATGGGTTTTGTACTATTGAACGTTCGTTCCAAATGAATAATGTGTGAGGCTCCTGTACTCAGCACCGCACGCGATTTGAAATGTTCATGTCGGCGAAGCCAAAAAGATAGCTCATACATTTTTTGTTTGATCTATTGGCCCGATACAGACGCTAAAAACACAAAGACACAGATTTTTTGTGCATCTGTGATATCTGATTATGATTATAATATCTAATTATTATAATATACTAGCCGACCCGGCAAACGTTGCTTTGCCTTCAAATTTTATTTTTATTGGAAATGTTTCATGCCAATCGGTCTATTTTAATAAGAAACGCCTATATTTGCAGAAGAACTTAAAATATGTTCACTCAACCGAAATACAAAATTCTGTTTAAATACCGTTAGCAGGAGCAGAAATAATTGGTTTTTAATTTCCCCATTGTCCAATCCCGCCCATATTTGCTGCAGCACTTAAGATATGTACACCAAACCTACGCACCAAATTTTGTTCAAATACCGTAAACAGGAGCAGAAATATTGGATATTTAATTTATGGTTTGTATGGGAGGTACCACGCCCCTTCGTCCAATTGGACCGAATTGTAAATCTAAACCATCCCGGGCACCACCCAGACGCAAATACAAAAATTTATGCAAAGCGGTCCAGCCGTTTAGGAGGAGTTCACTGACAACGCCCGTACAGTAGAATTATATATATAAAGATCTGACTATGATGCAATTTTAATTGATTATTCCTTGGAAGTCTGGTCTAGATTCTGGTGTATTTCAGACACTGTATTGTATTTAATGCTCACAGCATTTTAAATTCTCTAGAAAATAGGTAAAAAATAACCAGTCAAAGTCTGACTGACTGAAGTCTGACTACTGAAAAATCAATCATGGAACTAACCAAAGCTTCCACATAATCTGATCTGAACCGAACACATAAATGTACACATAATGTGTTATAACCTTTTCTGTGGCCTTTTAAACTGTTTAACACACTGCGATAATAGTTTTCCTGGTCGTTTTCCGGATGTTTGGAACTGTTTCTAGAGTGGTTCGATCACTATATGAAGATTGGAAAATTACTTGTACGCTCAATTTTAAAAGAAAAAAAGTCCCTCAATTGCGTAAAATTTTAGATTTTTGTTTTCATTGCCCTAATTTGTACGAATATGGAGTTCGTCCGTGATATAATTTATTCGCGGCAGTCCTCGTACATTAATTGAACTCTTGTAGAAACCATTCCCAATACTTCAGAAACAGACTACCAAAATTTCATTGTAATGGGATGAGTAGAATGAGAGCTTAGCAAATGGACAGACAGACGGGCAGGTACTTTAATAGCTGCGTCCCTAACAAACCTTCCGAATTTTCACAAAAATACTGTTTCTTATATAGTCACCTTTCGTAGAAGTTACCTTTGGATTTATATCAAAGCCTGTTTCGTAATTTGCCTTTACGCCAGTCCACGTATATTAATTGAGCTCTTGTAGAAACTATTTCCAGTACGTTAGAAACAGACTACCAAAATTTTATAGTAATCGGATAAACAGTATGAGAGTTTATGTGTAACAAATGGACAAACAGACAAACAGAAAATATTCTAAATAGCGATGATACGTCCCTAATAAATCCTCCGATTCTATTAGTTGTTAATTTTTCACAAAAATACTGCTTCTTTTATATTCAGTTTTTGGTTTTTATAGCAAAACCTATTTGCAATTGGCATTTGCGCCAGCCCCCCGATATTAACTGCACTTTCATAGAAATCCTTTCCGATACGTCAGTTACAAACTACCAAAGTTTCATTATAATCGAATGAATAGTATGGAAGCTTGGGCGATACAAATGGGCAAACAGATACTTTAAGAAACTATTGTGGACAGCAGTGCTACGTTCTCGTTAAATCCTTTGAATTCCATAGTTTCTTATAAATTCTATTTTTACAAAAAAAAATATATATATATATACATGTATATATGTATATATGTGTGTGCTCATATTATCATTAATTTTCCATAAAAGTTACCTTTGGGTTTTATATCAAAATCTATTTGCAATCTCATGTAATAATTAAGGCATGAAAGTAGTTTGTTTTAAATTTCATTACATTTTCACAAAAACACTGATGTTCATTCGATTATTATTAGTTTTCCATAACTACACCTTTAAATTTTATATCAAAATCTATTTATGATCTCCGAAATACTTTCAATATTTCCGTTTATTCGTTTTAATTATAATCTCTTAAAGATTTATCGCAATTTAGATTTAATCACTTTTTTTTAATTTTAAGTTTAGCTACGAAATGGCAGCACTTTTACTTTCATAACCATCACTTTGAATTCCTTGCGGATTTCAAACATAGATTTAGCACAAGGTCATAAAGTTCGTTCCACGTCAACTTTTCAAACTTTAAATCACTACAAGACAAACTGATGCTGTTAATTGACAGTTAATTGAACGCTGAAACTTTGGCACAAACAACAACTTCTTTAGGGACCATAGACGGTGTAAGTACTGGCTGAGCACTTGTTGAACTTTGAGTGAAGTCTAACTAAATGAAACTAGAAAACGTCACATCGATGGTTTAATGCGACGAACTAACAAGATTTGAGATAAATATATAATCGAAACTTTATATTTAATTATTTGTAGGTTTATGAGTTAAACCACAGAAAGTTAATGAAAATAGTAATAGCATAAAGTAAAGAGAGAGAAATGAAAAAAAAAAAACCAACAATGCAAACACTAAAGCGATAAACCAGACCTTTCAAAACTATTGAACCCCCCCCAGTAGATTAGTCATGAGCCAATGAAACACTAGATTTCAGCTGATGGTTACCTCATTTTTAACAAAAACCTTTCCAATGTAATGATTAAACTAAAGTTTGTTTTATGTACGATGTAAGATAAGATGGAGAAAAATTTGTTATTAAACTTACTTATTTAACATTATCCATTTGTGTATAACGTAAAAAATATCCTTTCACTGTCGCCTCTCCTCCTCGTTCCAAACTATGCAAGATAAATTGACAATTAAAAAGTTAATCCAGACACCATGTAAAAGTTTAGCACGACAAGCAAGGTGGCAACGCTGGGAATTGCATAAAGTTGACAACGACTAAGGCAGATGAACTCCAGCGTCTGATGCTAGTGAGGTGATGGTACCGACGAATGGATTGGAGGTGTAGTAGGCGATCGATGATCGTTCAATCGCTGTTGTGAGCAGCTTAAAAACCACAATGAAATGTTGTCGCTTAGAGTGATTTGACTTCTGGGCACAATGAAATCCACCTGTGCTCTGTATTCCTTTAATACTTCACAGGCATGAATGAAAAGGGAATACAAACAGGGTTGTAATATTCGTTGAAAAGTGGGTTTCAAGGAGATGTGGGAGGTCGACTGATGATCGATAAATGGACGGATTTTATAATTGAAGAAAACGTTGCTGATGTTGTTGGGAGGAGCACAGCTCATTCCAAAGATTAGTATAAGTTAAATGACTCAATGTTTCGATAGTTTTACGTTAGGCTGACAGCTGCTGTTGGCTATTGATGATGTAGATGATGATGACTGACTCGGTTTATATTGATTTTCAGGCGTTAATGAAGATGAACACTTAGATTTCTCCGATAAATATGATGTATTTTATTTTGTTTACTATATTTTATTAATTAGCACCTTTTATTCCGTTTAAAATTGTAAATAATTTGTTGTTTAATTTGTGTTTATGATTTGTTGATGCCCACTTTTGTTAGGCAGACCGTTAAAGGAGTGAACTCATTTAAAACGTAACTTATTTGTTATTTTATCTTTATGTATTTTTTAACATTTTCTTTACTAATTTTAATTAAATGACTTTTATTTTTGTGGAAATTTGAAGAATTAACTGCAAAAATATTCGAAGACGAAATAAAGCATTAGGCGCATTCACATTTTTTATCTTAGTTTGTAATCCAGAATCTTATAAAACAATGAAGAAGCACAAACTTAGGCTGGCGCAAAGCTGGAAAAATGATAAGTTCAAGATGAACTTAGGGGTTTGGGGAAAGAACACAACCAAACTTAGACGGCTAATTTGAGGAATGGCCATATTATAATATAAATGTGTAAGAATGCACTAAATTATTAGGAAACTTGTGATATATTAATATTAATATTAATTAATATTAATTAATATTAATTAATATTAACACGAGTATATACGAATGTGAACCGATAGGATTCCAATCCTTTACTGATATTGCAAATAAATACAGAGTTATTCATTTAGTGGTTTCAAAACCACCGATCTGGCAAGGCTGTCAGCTGTTAAATACCTGCCATTTGAAGTGTTATTTGTTTAGTAAAACTTTGTCATTCACGAATATGGATCGTTTAGTAAATGAAGAATGCGTAAAAAAATAGTTAAAACTTACTATAAAAGTGGTGATTCAAACGTGGACTTTGAAAATCAAAGTTTAATCGAAATCACAGCTTTATATGTGTTTTGTTTAACTTTACTTGATAATGAAAAATGGATGACCCTAACCTAACCTACCTCAAGGAAATTTTCTATACGGAAACTTCCCATTAATGAACCTTTCCAACGGAAAGTTTTTCCCTGAATAATGATTTTGATGAACTGAACATTCAGTGAAATTCAACTAAAGGTTGTTGCAGTTGCCGGGCTTGCCATTCTCGAATATGGATTACACTTTCAAAATTTTTCATCATTACTGTTGTTGGAAACTAGTACAAGGAGTAGATTTTGCTCTATGTAAGAACCTTGATGAATAATATACTCAGCAAAATTCAATTAAACGCAGTTACATTTATGTTAAGAAAATGTGATTGTAATGTAGCTGCAACGATTTTTTTTTTTTTTTTTTTTTTTTGATAAAAAATCTAGATATTGGACAGAAAATTTGACAAGAGAATGTATGAATGCACATATCGGGCTTAATATTATGAAATATGAGATTCAAACGATCGTTTCGCTCTCTTGGCTTTTTCGGTGCAAAATTCTACTAAAGACAGCCGCTTAAAAATCATTACCGTGTATCAGCTTCTAATCAATACTTGACTCAAAAAATGCATGACCGATTATTGGAAATTTAAGCGAGTTATGTCCTGTGTTTAAAAAAACAACAGATCGGCACGTACTAACTCTTCGTAAACTATAATGCTGTCTTCGACAGCCAGATACGGCAAAAACTGAATGAGGTCATGACCGAATTTGGTATCCTTGCAAAGCTTATACGTCTTTATAGGATCATAATGATTTACAACGGGTCTCTATTGAAGACAGACAAAAATTATAGCGAGCCATTTTACAGGCAAGGATCCAGACATGAACACGAATAACATACTGTTGGAGATGATTATGGGGAAGGCTGCAGTTGATACGACTGGTACCATCTTTAACAAAAGCCATGTGCTACTTGCATATGCTGATGATACATACATGCACTATTGACAAGAAATTGCTAGATGTTAGTGCAGCCTGCTCAAACTTTAAAAAGGAATTACCATAAATGGGTGTGGTGACAAACGAGGACAAAATCAAGTTATTTTTTCGACGAACCAAAAGTGTATTTGTTTGGAACGAAGCGCGAACATTAACAACTATATAAGCGTCTATCCCGACTCCGCTGTAAAAAAACTGATGATGCCAGCTTGTAGATTAAGCGAAGAATGTTGGCTGCAAACAGATGTTGCTATGAGCTTTGCAAGAGATTTAGTGACAAAGCTTTCTCCCGACAAATACAAATTCAACTGCACCCGACATTGGTTTTACCCGTTTTGTTCTATCTTGTACAATGCGGATATATCAGTTCTGAAAGAAAACGAGGAGAATAATCCGAACAATATGTGCACCTTACACTGTTAACTTAGATTATCGACTCGCATGAACCGTGAAATGTATGATGCCGACATCAACATGATCCGGCGCATAAAAACACAACGATTGCGGTGTGTGTTTATGAACTTAAACCTTCTCATCTTGTGCGGATGGACCCAAACGTTCTTGTACGACCACAATCTAGATGGTCGGCCCAGTAGAAAGTGAGGCCAGGTGAAATCAGATGTAATAAATTGGGGGTCGAGAAATTAAGGCCGGGGCACTTGGTGTTACTTTCCACGTGCGGTGTGTAACAAGTAAGGTTGCCTATTCCGATCGTTTTCTAGAAAGCTTCTCAGGTATATGAGACACAATTTAGCGAGCTAAAATGTGTTTCTTTTTTTGATTAGATAATTTTAAAACATATTTTTGTTGAAAATAACGCTTCAATTTGTGATATACGTCCCAGTAAATACAGGGATTGGGCACCCGAAGTGTTACCAACTTCACGCTGCTGCAACAACCAAATGGCTAATGACAGCGCCCTCATTATTTAACAAACATCAGTCCGTTACGTTGTTAACTAGCGAATGGAAGCACATCATTATCGAAATAGAATTCAAACACAACAGTGTTATTACTTTGCATTTGGCTGGAAAATCTCAACCAGCCATTGTCAATGAGCTACGACATTCACTTGTAAGCAAAATGTTCGAGCATTGGACCAGTATATGCTATAATTATACTGGCAGCATCAAAAAACGCCATGGAGGTGGACATCGAAAAACGCCAACATTGCCAGAAATGGTTCAAAAAGTAGAGACTAGACTTCAACGTAATTCATTACAAAACGCGTTGAATTGACGAAAAATGCCAATGTGTCTACACGCAATATGGGGCGCATATTAAAAAATGAAAAGGCGTAAGATTTAACGCCTTTGGGCAGTGCGCTCAGCAAGAGCAAAGGTCTTAACACTGTTGCACGTTGCTGACGAGCTTGAAAATTTGTTATTTTCTCATGCAAAAATTTGCATCAGTGATGGTTTTGACCAAGGTAACTGCGACATGTTCAAAGTTCAACATTCATTTGAACAGGGCGTAAAGGTAAATCAAGAAATTTATTGTGAAGATTTTAAACGCTGCTGTATTAACTTGGGCACGTAAGCAGTTCAGTGGAAACCATTAGACTCGGCATCTTTCCATAAAGCCAGTGAAACCCCTCCTTTAAAAAAAAAAACTGTTCCCAACTTGATTTCTTCACAACACTGGCCACCATATATATTCGCGGGACTTAAACCCAATGCACTTTTCCATATAGTCCATTTCGGAAATCCAAAGTATTAACTAAAAAATATGAGACGGTGAGACTGCTCATTACTGCGATCAGGTTGGCTGGGTCATGTTGTGAGGATGGACCCAAATGCTCCAGGACAGAAAGTTTTCGACAACGAACTCGATGGTCGGCGCAGAAGAGATCGACCAAAATTCGGTTGGAAGGACCAAGCTTTTGAAATACTATCGATACTTGGTGTGACGAACTGGAGGAGAAGCGCAGAAAACCGAAGCGCTTGGAATTATTTTCTACGGGCGGCGTATAATAGATAAATATGTCTATTCCCGTCGCCACCTAAGAAGAAGAAGGTGTCGCATATGCGTAAATGATCATGGAGGTCATTTACGGTCTATCATCTTCAAAACCAATTACTTATATAAAATATTATAAAATTGAAATTTTTATACAATAAAGAAACTACATAAATAAATGAAATACATTATTTAAAAAAAAAAAATTATTTGAATTTGTTATTGTACTGCAATTGGTGCGCCACCCTGTATAACTAAATTTATGTTTTGCGGATTTTCTGGCAAGCCCTTCCTATGGCCCAATTCTGGGAATTTCTGGTCGGCAGCCTAATTCAATCTGGTAACTTGATGGAAAGTTTTCGACAACGAGCTTGATATTCCGTGCAGAAGAAGGCGACCAAGACTCCGTTGGAAGGACCAGGCTTTTTACATACTATCGAAACTTGGTGTGGCGAATTGGAGGGGAAGCGCAGAAGATCGAAGTGCTTGGAATTATTTTCTACGGGCGGCGTATAATATGCATATATGTAAGTATGTCTATTCCCGTTGCCACCTGAGAAGAAGAGACTGCTCTTCGCCGACAATGGCTCAAAATACCATCGGGTCACATTTCTGCAGCATGTGAAGCTTTCCCCGACAAACTCGATGCTATTATTCGCACCGTAGGCGGCTACATCGTACAATAACATATTTTTCTTGAAATTTCAAAAGCTTTACGCTTTACGTCTTTGAATTAAAATAGTCAAAAATCATCATTTTTTTATTAGTAACACTTCCAGTCTCGATCCCTGTATTTACTGGAACATATGTATATCAAACATTGAAGCATTATTTTCAACAAAAATATGTTTTAAAATTATTTATCACAACGCTATCAACCCAAAAACCGGGTGCGCTTAAATGAATTTAGCTGAGTGTATACAATGATTTTTCCAATTTTTATGCCTGCTCCAATTTGCGCATGAACACGTTGCTTTTTAACGATTCAGATATATTATAGGAATGCAAGTTTTGTTTGAATCACAATTTCGTTTGCTTTACTGTTTTTTTTTTTTAATTTATATTTTTTTGTGAAATGTTTTTAAATCACCAAAGTTAATGCTTTTTAAAAATTCTCGTTTAATTAAATTTGAAATTCTATATAATTTTTTTTTTTAATTTTCGTTTCTGCCAGAATTTTATATCTTATTCTAGAACTCCTTTTCTATTTCTTTTACATTTTTCCTTTGATTAAGAACATTTTCATCCACATTTGTTAACACTTTTTCTTGGCGGATCTGTTACGCTTTATTTATTTTACGTTCTTCCTTCTTTTCTTTTTTGTTTCATTTCATAATGATCGACATTTATGCTGAAACCGATCTTTATTTATTCTTCTACCACCTTGTTGGCTTACTCACTCTAACTTCTTAACTTCTTTTTGCCAACAGGTTACCACTTTTCTTACTTATTTGCTTTTCTTCTTCTTTTTCGGCTTCTTTTCTTTCTTTCACATAAAACTCGTTACTTTTCTTCATTTGTTTCATCGAGCCCACGTTTAAGACCGATCTCTTGTAGTGTACGCGCTGTAGGCCAATGGAAAAAAGAAACAAAACTACCGCGGACGATAACGAGATGTTGCACCTTTCATCTTATAGTGTTAAAAAGTAACTAAATTCCCAAATCGTTTGTGGCTGTTACCTGTTTTGAGTCCAGTCCAACCAAACAATCAAGCAGCCAAGCAAAAAACCACAAACAAAAGACTCTCCTCCGGTGGACTCGGTTTACACAACCAACACGAAGAGCCACGAACCTTCAAACATGTTTGATCTTCTTTGAAACTCTGGCTTAAAATTGCGTTCTCTCTCTATCTCTCGCGAATAGTATTGGACTATTGAGTGCCCCGGCAACTAGCTTAACCACACCGAGGAGGTGTGAATCTCTTTTAGCCACAGAATATCCAAACAATGACTTACGGCAGAAGGAACACGAAGTTGTTACCAGTTCACATAACGAACAGGAAACAGGTTAAAACTCTACCGAGTTTTGTGTCAGACAACGAAGTCGGCACAAAATTACAAAAAGCCGTTAACAACAAGACATGCTTATAAAGCGGTTGTAAATGTAATGAAGGTATAGTTTTTGCAAGAAAATATTTTATACAAAGAGAAAAAAACTTCCTAAAAACTTGCTTTTCATAAATGGATTTCCCAAACCGTTTTTGTCAAATTACCATTGTGGATTTTATGTCATGGCAGCCAAAACGTGGATGTTCTAACACGTCTATACTCATTCACCCTATTGTACGCATTCACAAACGATGGTGCGATGTGATATAAATTGAGTTAATAAAGTAACGGTAGCGTGGATGTTCTAACACGTCTATATTCATTCACCCTATTGTACGCATTCACAAACGATGGTGCGATGTGATATAAATTCAGTTAACAAATTAATGGGAATTTATCGTTTAAAAACCCCTTTTAAAGGGATTCATAACAGCCAAAACGTGGATGTTCGAACACCTCTATATTCATTCACCCTATTGCACGCATTCACAAACGGTGGTGAGATGTGAAATACATTCTTTTAAAAAAATAACTAGAATTGATCATTCAAAAAGTCCTTATAAAGGAATTCATAGCAGCCAAATCGTGGATGTTCGAACACGTCTATATTCATTCACTCTATTATACGAATTCACAAACGATGGTGCGATGTGAGATAAATTTAGTTAAAAAACTAACGGGAATTTATCATTTAAAAAGCCCTTTTAAATGGATTCATAGCACCCAAAACTTGGATGTTCGAACACCTCTATATTCACTCAGCCTATTTTATGCATTTACAAACGATGCTGCAACTGATATACGTTCAGATAAAAAAGTAACTTGAATTGATAATTTGAAGTCCTTTTAAAAGGACTAGAATAGATATCTGCTTATATCTATACTGACACGGTGTTTTAGTCCGACCTAACATTTAGATTATGTTGTAAGCCTATCTCAAACATGTTTTGCAATTTTTAAAATTAAAAATACATGTATCGAACAAAGAATTTAGCTCAAATTTTGTATTGCAGACGGAATTTCGCTGAAAATGTTACAAAAAGAAGTTTTACGGTGAATTGGCTTCATCAAAAGCAGGCGCATATGGGTGGTACACTGCATTCAAATGCAATCGAGATGTAGCGGAAGATTTGCCCCGCTCCGGTCGGCTATTAACGTCTTTAACTGAAGTTAACATCGATAAAGTAAAGGAAACTATGGCTGAGAATCGTCATTCATGGTTGAGAGATATAGCCGCTGAATTTTCTGTGTCTCACGACTCAATTCCTATCATTTTACACTACTGTTCACTGCTGTTCCGAAACGCGTTATCGCTCGGCTAGTTCCGAAAGACCTGAGTTTTTCCCAAAAATTCAAAAGGGAAAAGGTCACTGAAGACTTGTTACAACGAGTTAATTCCGCCCACACATTCATAAAACCTGTCAACAAGATTCGAAGTGGCGCCTTCCAACTGAAGCAAAACAGAAAAAATCAATTCAAAGTCGATCAAACCTAATGTTGATTATTTTCTTTGGTGATCGCGGAAAATAAGGAATATTATTCCATCAGCAAAATTTTCCATGCGATAGCTTCTCACCAACAATTTTTTTTTAAGAAAACCTTCGAACCAATTAAAAACTATAAAGCGATGAACTTCTCTTTAAGAAAAATTCCGAACAATTAACATTTCTTAAGAAACTTCCCACCAACGAAATTTCCTTTAACAAACTTTAACAAAAAAAACGAATTTGAACTTGTACTTAACAAAATATAAAATATATATATAGATTTTCTTTAAAAATACGAAATTTTCTGAAGAAAAACTTTCCACAAACGAATTTTTTCCACACAAAAACTTGCACTTGTAAACTTTTCTTTAGGAAAATATCCCATCAAATTCCAACAAAATAACCGCTTTTTAAGAAAACTTCCAAACAACAATAAACTTCCCTGAAAGAAAACTTTCCACCAATGATTTTCTTAAGAAAACTTTCCATCGACTAACTTTTCTTTATCACAAAACAATACTACAATTTACTACCAATACAATTTTCCTTCAGAAAAAATCTCACCAACGAACTTCTCTTTAAGAACAATTTTAACTAAGAAAAAAAAGAAAATTTTTCTTTAAGAAAATTTCTTACCAATAAACTTCTCTGTAAGAAAACTTTCCAACCAATAAACTTCTCTGTAAGAAAACTTTCCATCTAGGATTTTTGTAAGAAAACTTCCCGCCACCTAACTTTTCTTTAGCCAAAAAAGCTCCACTAACAACTTTCGGTTAAGAAGACTTCCCTGTAATGACCTTTTCTTAAAGAAAACTTTGTCGTTGTGAGATTTTCTTGAAGAAAAATGTGTTTTCAACAGGAGACTTCCATTTCATTCCATATTTGAAAATGAGACCAGTTATTCTAGTGGACTTCAGCTTTGCTTTACAATGATTCTCAACTATGAGCTCTCTTGTTTAGCCGGTGAGTAGATAAAATGTGATTTTTTTTTTGTTCCTTCTTTCAGAATTTTGTTATTTTTTCTAGGGGTTAATAAGCAAAATATAGAATACGAAAAAACAATAATAGTAAAAAACTTCTATAGCCCACATTTTCAATTTCAGAAAATAAAACAAGAGGCTGGCGGAAAAAGACAACGGGAGAGGCAAAGGAATACAAACAGAAGCATAGAGAAGGCCGGATAGTTCCACACTTGAGCAAACAGATTCTGAAGATGAAAAAATAGGCAGACGGCCAAACAGACGTGTAATGAATGTTTTTTGCCTCGTTACTAGTTATGCGACGGCTGGCTATGGCGTTGTTAGTGGCTAAAGGAAATAAAGGCCAAGAGTTAGGTTTACGAGAACAGTTGAGCTCTTCCAATCGCAACATCTTAGGCTACACCAGCACCACCATCAGCCAGTTCGACAACGACTTCAACTTATTCTTGCCCATCATCTTCTTTGCTTCATCTTCTCTTCTAATGATGTTCTTCCTCTCCTGTTTCCCATCATTTTCCACTGTTGCAATGAACTTTGAAATTCTCCCCCTTTGCCCTTTACAAACCGTAGACGCAAATCTCTAGAGTAGAGAGGTGGCAAAGAAAACCTAAATGTCTCTTTACCATCGTCAGCTGCTTGGGCTATTTCTGTTGCTGTTACTTTTCGGTTTAGATTTATGGTTTTAACCCGATTCTGAGCCTTTTGCTAGAATTTATAATCTTCAATGCAAGCAGACACGAGTGGCATTTAAATGTTAAAGTTTTTGTGCTTTTTTTTTTTGTTTTTTATAGCTAAGACACATTTCATACAACACGCAACATTATAAAGTGTATGTTGAAATTGCTTACAAAATTGGGAACTTCTTAAATGTGGGTAATCCAACAACCCATGGAAACCCATGCGTTAATATGTTAACAATGTGGAAAGAACGTGATCATGTGTGGAAAGTGGGTCCCATGCGGTGACAGGCGTTTATAGTATAAAATTAAAATGCAACAAGACTGGAACGATTGACCCTCAAACGAAAGTGCTAATTTTATACAACCAAAGATAATGCATTTGGAGTGTCCCAGATTGCCAAAGCTAACTTTTTATTTAGGCCACGTCAACTTTAAGAGGATTTTACACTTCCTTTAGGTAGTTGCGTGGTTACAAGCAAACAAAATTAAATTAATTGTCTTTCGTAAACCTTAAGGCGAAAAAGTTAATGATTTGTATATGCCATTTGAAAGGCTTTTAATGATAAGATGTAATAAAAACAAAGCCTCAATTTTTTCGCAGTAGATGGCTCTAGTACTCTGTATCGCACGTTGCATAAACCCAATCGGGTTACGCCAGGTGGCGTTAGAAAAACAAGATATCGTATTCAAAAAAATAATCAGAAAGTTTTGTGATTACTCGATTACACACTTTTGGAGCGCTCGTCAAAGAAGAACACAAACAAAGACAAAATATGCTATATTTTACATTTGTGGTTCTATAAAGCGAAATCGCAAGCCAGGCGCCTGAAAATTTGAATAGGATTTATGGTGCTAATGCATTAACAGCCAACCAAACGCAATTTTGTTTCCGTAGGTTCCCTTCCGGTAGTTTGGATGTCAAAGACACACCACGCTCTGGAAGGCCAATTATCGAGAATGTCAATAAAACAACAGAAACCGTCAAGTTCCATTGTCATGTACGCACTGTTTCAATTGCCTAGGAGCTAAATATGGCATCGTTTGAAACCGCTTGAATAAAGTTAGATACAAAAAGAAGCTCGATGTATGGTTGCCACATGAGTAAACAAAATGAGCAAACAAAACCCCTAGAGATCGAATTTTCATCTACCGAACTGCAACAAAATCGACCCATTTCTGAAGCGAAAGATGACTAATGATTGGGACATTTACGTCGACATCAAGCAAAAATAGACGCAGATAGTTAATAGCGGTGAGCCGGCTCAAGCCATGGTCAAGCCAGGATTGATGGCCAGGCATACTTTACTACGTTTTTGATGGAATTGGCAGGTTTTCATCTACTACGAAATACTTCCCTACGGCCAAACCCTTCATACGGAAATGGTACTATCAACAACTGGACCGTCCGAGGAAAACAATTATCTAGAAGAGGCCAATTTTGCTCAATAGGGGGCGAATTGTATTCCATCAGAAGAATGCTAGGCTACAGTTTCTCATGCATCCACCTGGCAAGCAATGATTGCCATCTGTTCATGTCTATGGCGTATGAGTTTGCTGGTATCAAAACTCCCCTCAGCAAAAGCTTGTGATAATCTGCTGTCCCAGTTCTTTGAACAATAGCGACAAAGGTTTCTAGGAGAGGGGCATAATGGAATTACCTTCAAAATGGCAACAAATTATCGAACAAAACGGCCCACATTCGACGTAAATCAGATCATTTTAATTGCGCCAGATAAAGTCGTTAATGTCATGCCAAAATAATTGATTGCTTATTTAAAAGACGGCCAGAATAAAAGCAAAAAATAATTCCAAGTGCTTCAATCTCTTGCGCTTCCTCTTCAGTTCGTTACACCAAATTTTGATAGTATTTCAAAAGCCCGATCTTTTCAACGGAGTTTTGGTCGTTCTCTTCTGGGCCGCACATCAAATTATTTACCCAAACTTTCAATGGTGAAGCGTCCGTCGGCAAAACATGTTCCAGACTAAGCAACCGCTACATTTTGATGCGTTTAACCATATCGATGTTGTTGTACAGCACATATTCCTGTCATGGTTCACTCGACGCCGATACTCTTCGTTAACAATGACGGAGCCATATATTTTTCGGAAAATGCTTTCTTTCGAAGAATCCCTAAATGTCACAACCCGGGATTTTGCGCCGTACAACGAAACATACAGAAACAATGGCTATTGCAGTTAAATTAATTTGATTTTTGCCGAGAGAGGGCTTTGACTCTAAATGGCTTCTATAGCTCAAAGATAGTTTGTAAGCATTTCTCTTCTCTTAATCTCCACGGTGACATCATTAGTTTTAATCACAGCGAGGAAGATGTATTCATCCATCATTCCAAAATCGAAGTTGTCGACGTTATAGCTGCGAGGATGGTGATGGAAATTTGGTCACAGATACGCAATCTGAGCAGCCCTTCACGTCATATGAAGATGAATATTTTTATCGACGTACTTTACGTATTATATTCTGCCAAGGGTGCAGGTGCCTGGCGATGGACAATATACTGAATAACACATAATGTGTAGATTTTGCCACCAAAAATAAACAATCTCTGATAAAAAAATGGCGTAGATTTATATGTGATCCCATTACCACAATTAACATAAAATAATAGCGACAGTCTGTACGTTCCTTGTGGGTTCCTTTGCTACCCATAAAAATACGTTGAAACTTGGACAAGTGTTTCTTCACCTATGACCGTTAGTACAATTAATTTAATATAGATGGCGAGCAGAATATCACAGTAAACATTATATAAAATGAAAATGCGATCCAGAAACTGGAATTGAATAGAAAAATTACCTAAGCATATCTGTGACATTCCTTTCTACAATGTTGTGGCTGAAAATTTCTCTGTGATTCTAAATCTTCATTCTTTCTAAATTTCACTATATTGCAATTTATAGCATTGCAGTGTAACATTCCATGGACACACAAAACTGGTCGAATGAATTTCATTCGCATTCGTGAAAAATATTTAGAACAATAATCCAAGAAGAAAAATTTGTCGCAAATCTTAACCAACATTTAATCAAACCGGTTGCTTAAGTGCCATTTTCCTCCTTTGAGTCTTAACGATACACAGCCCATATCAAGCCGGCTCAAAATCCACGTTTTGTTTTATGGTCTGTTTTTTTTATTGCAATTTCTTTATAAACCGTAAATTTCATATACGACATGAATGTATGCACATTAGGGTGGCAGTTAAAAGTATAGAATGTTAGAATTGTAAAAAGCCTGCGTATATTGTTGGAATTCGCAGATTTGTTCGGAGCCGGAATACAAGTTTGAAACGATTTTTTTGGCGTATACGGTTAATAATCTTTTTAATATTTCATAAATTGAAGAGATATTTTAAGGTAACGTACTTCTTGTGGACTCTCACTCTCTCGCCCTGTCTCTCTCTTTATTCCCACTTTTAAAGCCAATTTCATTACGCATCTGTAACAGAAACCTTCGTGCCTACTGACAAAAAATAAACTGGGACATTGGATTTTCACAAGTTTCTCTTGGTGCAAATTATTCACCAGCAAAATCAGCTGGTAATCTCTTGGTGCCATGTCAGGACTATAAGGTAGACGCAAAATAACCTCCCAACCAAGCTCCCAGATACTATCAATTTGTGCGGTCAGGCTTTTTCTAGATGGTACACAACAACTCTCCTATTAGCCAAAGCAAGCCGCTCCCGAAAACCTCAGATAGTCCATTTATTGATAGTGCAGGTCCTTATCATGGGTTTGTCCGTAGGAGAGCATCTCATAGTTGAAGATTCCCTGCCAATCCCACCAATCATACAGCAAAACCTACATGGCCGTTACGCGGTTCGACCACAAACATTTTCGATGACTTCATCGTAATTGGCTCCGCTTTACATCACCAGTCACCATCCTCTTCAGAAATGGATCAATTTGTTGCGATTCAGCAACGATTTGTACATGGAAATTTGGTCCGTGATGTTTTTTTGCATTAACTCTTGTGGCACCCATATATCGAGTTTCTTTTTGTATCCAGCCTTATTTAAATGATTCCAAATGGTTTTTTTTTGGTCCAATATTTAGCTCCTGACGATTTCCATTATTTCGCTGACATTTTCGGCAATTGGCGTTCCAGAGCGTAATGCATTTTGGACATGAAAATTAGAGGAATGGAATCGATAAAACCCAAATTCGGTCTGATTGGCTGTTGCAATATCAGGCATAAACTTTATTCACATTTTTTTGGCTTGCGTTTTCGCCTTTATCGAGGAAACATTTTAAAATATGGCGTAATTTCTTTTCGCTGTTGTTCATTTTAGATGCCCGCTCAAATAGCAAAGCAATCGGAAAACTGTCTGAGTACTGTCCTTCTAACACTATCTAGCGTAACCCGATTAGAAATAATATGGATTTCTATTTACCGTATTTTATATTAGATCCCTGGATTCTGTCTTCCTGAAATCAACATCAGTCCTGAATTGCCGCAGATCTCTTAACGAGATGGCTCAGCATTTCAACATTCACCTTATGTGGGTGCCGGGTCACAGGGACATGCCAGGGAAGTGCAGAGCAGACGAGCTGGTAAGATTAGGAACAATCTTACAGACACCATCCGAGTTGGAGTCCGTGGGCATGCCTCTAGCTACTTGCGAGATTCTAATGCGAAATAAAGCATATTTAGCAGCAAATAGTGGGTGTCTGTCCGAGGCAAACAGATGTGGTTTCGCCTAGATCTGAAGCGTTCACACACACACACTGCTGTAGGAGCTGTAGGGATGAAGAGGAGGAGGTGCCCATAGAACATCTTTTCTGCAACTGCCCCGCCGTGGCGAACAGGCGGGACCTAGGAGGTCTGGACGATGTAGACATTGTCCGACTTAAGAGCTTCTTGCCGCGCTCACGATGCTTCAACGGGGGAAACTAGGGACATCCATATCTCTAGTTTCCGTGGTATCACAATGGACTAGTCTGTCTATTCAGACTGCCACACTGACCTAACCTAATTTAACCTAACCATGTAATATTAAAGATCGCGAACTTCAAAATTCCAACGTTAATGAATTCGCTTCCACCCTAATTCACATATGCGCACATTAAGTGCTAAAGAAGGAGATGAAGACAATGATGATTATGAAGGAAGGAGCATGAAAAGAAGTATATAATAACATACGTGCATAAATGTGCGTTTTGACCAAAACGTAAAAGCTATTGGAAGTCTCGTGTTTGCCAAGAGTAGTTAAGTTAGTTGATTGTATATAGTTAAAGTCCATGGCCAATAGCTGGTAGTTGATGTATTTCATTGCCCGTTGCCCTCCTATCCACAGGGACTTTGGTGTATTACAATGAATGCCGCATATGCATGGATCAGTTCTCTTGTCGTCTCAAGTCAAGACAAGATCAAGAATATATGTTTGGTTGCAAACTACACAGGAAAAAGGTACATGCTTACGAAGCTACTAGCTGGCAGTGACCAATGTGTTGCTACTTTTAGTAGCACAGTAGTTTTTAGGAGAAAAAAAAACGTTTTTAACCTCTTTTTCTTTTATCCTAACTCTCTGTCCCGCTCTCTCTCTCTCTCTCTCTCTCTCTCTCCTTCTCCTAAGCCCTTCTTGACGCTAAAGTTCAACAGTTGAAAAGTTACAGTTGAAGGGTCGAAAGTAGATTTATAACTCCTGAGCTAATTGAAGATGTGAGAAGTGTTCTACTTTACTTGACTTTTCACTTTTACAAGGGTGTAACAAGACTTTAAAAGTATCGGTTAGTAAAAACTGAGGTTGCATGAAATAGTTAGAATTCGAAATACAGGGTGGCGCAATAGAACGTGCATATTTAAAAATAGATTAAAAAATAAATACAAAAGGTATGGTTAAAATAAATCTAAGGCATTGTAGAATAATAAATGGAGTTTATTTTTTAAAAATAACATCATTTAAATGGTGACCCTCTCTACGACGGCACTCCTCTAACCGTAAACGAAAATTACTGAAAACTTTCTTCAGTAATACTGGTGTAATGGCTGCTATTTCACCACGGATATTCTCCTTGAGCTGAACGATGTTTCTTGGATTATTACTGCAGATTTTGTGTTTGAGGTATCCCCACAAAAAAAAGTCAAGAGGCGTTAAGTCTGGACTACGTGGGGGCCATGGGATATCACCTCTTTTCGAAATCAGTCTGCCAGGGAACATCTGCTTCACCACCGCCATGGAGTCATTTGATGTGTGGCAGGTAGCTCCATCTTGTTGGAACCAAATTCTGGAATTCACTATTCTTGAACTTTCAATTTCTGGAACCAAAAATCCGTCCAACATCTCAACATAGCATTCCGTATGAACCGTGACGTTTTGGTCCCGCCCATTTTCGAAGAAAAAAGACCAATTATTCCTCTGCCAGAGATTTCTGCCCATACTGTCACTTTAGGACTATGCAATGGTTTCTGGTGTTTGATTTTGGGATTTTCACTGTTCCAGTAACGACAATTTTGATGGTTTACGAACCCATTCATAAGGAAATGAGCCTCGTCAGAGAAAAGGATATTGTCAAAATTGGAAAATCGATTAAGCATTTTATTAGCAAATGCGAGCCTTGCTATGAAGTCAGACTCTTTCAATTCTTGTGTTAATTGCAGCTTATATGGATGCAGTTTAAGATCTAATGTTAAAATTCGTTGCAAACTTCGTCGCGATAATTGTAAGACAGACAATCTCTTGCGAGTCGACATTTGTGGATTTCCTGGTACTGACTCCATAACTCTCTCAATATTGTCTTCGGTCCTAGATGTTCTTGGGCGACCATTTGCTTGTGGTTTAAATGTTGAACCGGTCTCTTCAAAACGCTTTACCCATATTTTAATTAAATTAGCACTCGGAGCTTCACTAATTCACCGTAGTCCATATTCAACACAATATAGTCAACTAGTAGCAATATATGAACGAGAGTTCCCGTAAAATGCGCGCACGCAAAATGGGCGACGCTTCCCGTCGAAGTGATTCATAGCGACTAAAACTCCATGAGCCCGCCAACCTGCAAGATGTCATTGCAGCCTTCTCCACTATTGAGGAGTCAGCAAAAGTGAGTCACTGCAGCCATCGCACTACGGCCCAACTACTCCAGAAACCATCCACAACACGCAGTCTATATTTTTTTCTTATATAAAGACTCCTCGGTAACTTCAAATATTATATTATCTCCTGATTGCGTTCCGTTTCCGAGTTATATTTACATTTTTATTATAGCGATTTTTGAAATTGACGATTTTTTTCAATTTTATTTGCGCTACATTTCCAACTTATATTTACATTGTTATTATAGCGATTTCTCAAATTGTCTGGTTTTTCTACTTTGTTGTAGCACTCTTCATAACAATTTGCAAAATGAAGTCATCTGAAGTCATCCACCATTATGGAATTTAGTGGTATTTCAATTGTCGACTCGTTGACTTTCCTTATTTTAGCGTTTTATTTGGAAATTTGTTGATGTTATGGCTGGGTGGGGTTCAAAAATTATGTTATTTTCGCGAATGGACATTCCGTTTCCGAATTACAGGCATATTTATATTTTATTTTAACGATTACTTTAACTCGTAATGTTGTTTATGAAATGGAATTTCTGAAGAAAGTTTTGTTCTATTGAGAGCCCACATTTGAATCACCACTTTTGTAATAGGTTTTAGCTATTTTTACGCGTTCTTCGGTTGTTAAATGATCCATATTCGTAAATGGCAAATCTTTTACTAAATAAATAACACTTCAGATTTCAGGTATTTAACAGCTGACAGCCTTGCCAGACCGGCGGTTTTGAAACCACTTAATGAATAAGTCTGTATAAAATAGCATCAACGCTCTTTGGTAAATCTTTTAAGAAATTGTTGGGAATTATTAAAATTGTATTTCGTTATTTTTGCGTCTTCCTTCCTAACCACTGTGCGAATCAGTTAAACAGTGCTGACGACTATAGTAGTTAGTTAGTGTCTCCTGTTTTTATAATAGTTGTTTTTTTCTTATTGTCGTCCATGTCTTCTACAGAAATATGCAATAAACCGGTATCATTTGTAGTGGAATTGAGGGAAGTTGATTCTAAAGAAAGAAAAAAATTGAACAAATGATATACACATATAAACATCATACAACAGACACAGACAGACAGACATCCACACTGTCCTCTAGTGTATGTATGGTAATACATAAGTGGTTTTTATGTGACCATTTCCAGATACAAGATATACGATATGTGAGACAAGTATTTATGTATGAACATGGTATTTATGGACACATAGTGTGGAGTGCACTTAGATTGTATCAAATGAGGCTGTAGGGGGGTATCTCTTTATTATCAGCCAAAGAGATCCTCAGCTGAGGAGGAGACCAGCTCTTAGTCAGCTAATTTAAGGCAGCATTTTGAGATTTCTAACTAAGATTCCAGTGTTGCCTTAAAAGCTTTTCATAGTGTGATTATAGACAAGATTAACTAGCAGCCTAGTTACTATATCACCAATAACAGTTTTGTCCTCTCATGTTAATTATATGTTGCTTTCACAGAACTGTATTTTTTTTTTTTTGCCAGTCCTCAACTCTTTAATTATTTATGAAGACAATGGAAATTATTCCATGACTCCATCACCTTGCACTACAATGTTGTAGGCTATTTCCTTTTCTCTACATCGAACGTTGGAGATTCTAGCGATAATCATGAAGTTCCGTAATGTTAAAACTTGATTATAAAGAATATATCCAATCGTCAACTAGATTCTGAGAAATTATTACTCGTATTAATTTGGTTTTGAATAATTTTATCACATGCCGACTCACAATCAGCAACGTCGATTCATGATACATTTCATGTACAGCGGGT
>JAHXMU010000708.1:1443260-1491967 GCA_019455685.1 Philornis downsi | reverse complement strand
GTCGCCTTTAAAGACTCCCTTTCAGTCGCCTTTAAAGACTCCCTTTCCTGTAGTGCACCCGACTTTTTTTATGGGGTTGTACAAGAGGATACCAAGGAATCTGACTGAATTGAAGCAGTCCACTAAAACAGTAATTGAGGCGATCCTGAATGAATTATTTTCTGATCAAGTGTCGCATATGTGTGGATGACCGCGTAGGTCATTTACGGTCTATCATCTTCAAAACTAATTAGTTATATAAAATAAAATTAGATTTTCTGTGCAATAAAAAAAAATAAATGAAATACATTGATTAAAACAAAGTTATTTGAACTTTTTTTTATAGTAGTGCAATTGGTGTGCCATCCTGCACCTTTAAACTATCCACTTTTTCGTCATTAACATTTTTATTATAAATTGATTTCTCTGTGAATGTTAACTTTATTTGCTGTTGAAGGATTTCGGTGAAGTGTTGAAGCTTATATCCACTGTATGTGGACTCATTACACTTACATTGGAACATCTCTTTCTGTTCTCAATTTATTAAATGTGCTATTCTGAATTTTGTTACGAAAAGTTACCAAAAAGTATTACTTACCTCATATGCGATATGTAGTTGCAAAATTTGGTAACTTGAAATATTTTGTATCTTGATCACACAAACATTCGCAGATCTTTCTTATACTACTACTTATTTGGAATAGTCTCTATTTTTGCAATACGAGTATCTTGAATTTGTAACCCTTAAATTACTATAAACAAATAAAATAACAAATTTTATTGACCATTTCTAAAATGTCAACCGAAAACTGCCATTAATACCTTTATGTAGTAAGTAAAATGTTCAGCTTTGCTCCGCTTCGGATGAGTTAGGAGATATTTCATCGCCATTACCTATGGCTATGGCATTTTGTGTGCCCTTGCCTCGAAAATCTGTTAACAGGTCCGGATCGATCACATTCAAATTGGCATAGACATAATGTAAATCAAATTGTGGTATTTCTTTGGCATCCGGTTTGATGGAGCGCAAACCAATGTGAGGCCTTAGAAAGCTGTCGGCCAATGGGAACCATTTCAATAAAATCTCTGGCTTTTCACCCCTCTCCACAGTGCTCAGCATGCGTTTCCTTTGCTGCATGTAGGTTATGCGAAATATTTTAATTTTCTTTGCCACATATGATGGTGTCAAACCATGGCCCATGGCTGCGCTAATATCTTCAACGGCAGCATTGCGTAATGATCTTGATCTGTAATTGGGATCGTTTAAATCCCACAGACATCTGTGGGCACCATAAAGTCTAAGAAACTTTACGGAATGTTTCAATGACCATTTGCCTTCCAGCAGATCATCTTCCAGACCATTCCATACAATTTTAACAGATTGTGGACAAGGTTCTGTTGCCATTTGATTTGATGAGTGGGTGTTGGAGCTCGAAGAGAAATCTTCATGGAATAAGGAGGCCATGGCTTCATTCATATTTGAAAGCGGGGCTACCGATGGTATAGGGTTTTGAAAACATTGTTCGTATGCTGCATCAGTATCGGAGGAATATTGAGAATTTGTTTTTTCCTCCAGATATACCGATTCAATTTTGACATATGCTTGAGATTCCATAACTTTTTGGGCCTCTGACCACCATTTATATGGGGGTTTATATTTAGGATTAAGAAGCATCTTTTGTTTTTCCTCTTCATAAACGTTTTTAAGAACATTCCAACGTTTTTCTATGCTTTTCAAAGGTTTCTGCATAACATTTGCTATAGATTCCAAAGCAAAGATTGTGGTGCCCATCTCGCGAGAGTCTTCAGGTGAATTAAAAAGCTCTGGGTGTTCCTTTAAAAGATGGATAAATTGAAGTGACGATTCCAAACTCCATGAGGAAGGAGTAATGGATTTAGGTGCACCCACGACTAAAATCGCTTCATCTGATTCTACGCCCTCCTGTTTTACCGTTTTCTTATATTTTGCAATATATTCACAGTTTTCTTTGTTTCTTTGGCTCTCCGTATTTATTGCGGCTTGTTTGTAGCACTTCAATTGCTCCAGTAGCTGCGACTCGAGAGCTTCCAACTTTGGTTTCTTCGCGCATCCAACAGTTTGATCGTCATCTAACTGACATGTGTCTGCCCTACTGATGTTCCAAGAATGCTGCGATTCATCAGTATCTGCTTCGGTTTTAGGCATCAACAAAGCTTCTGAGTTAAATGTAGTTAGTTGTGGCTCATTCGTTATAATTTCCGGTTCCAAAGGAATCAAGGTTTCGGGATTAATGGTAAATATGACGGCATCTTCTAAGTCAGTATCAGAATTAGGAGGATCCTGAAAACAAATTAGAAGAAATTTTTCACTTGTATTGAATTTGTTACAGAACAATCAAACGCACCTCTTTGCTGCAACCCTTCTTCGGAACCCCCCTCAAAAACGCATCGGCCAATGCAAACCATTTCAGCTTTGTCTTCGCCCCTTCACCTCTTCTCATTCGTTGTTTAATGCGCTTCTTTTCGTAGCGATAAGTGGCACGAATGACATTAATCTTCTGCACAACTTGATCCTTAGTCACGCCACCACCCATGGCAGCTGCAATGTCTATTAAGGCAGCGTGGCGCATTCGGCGATTGCGATTATCCTCACACTGCAAGTCCCAGAGACAGCGATGGGCGGCATAGAAGCGCAAAAAACGCATTATCTGCGGGATTGGCCATTTATCTGACTCAGGATCCGTCACAAATGTTGGCAGAGAAACGGGAATTTGCACGTTAGGGGACTTAAAGAGTAGATTCTAATTATACTTGTCGGTATATATCTAATGAACTAGCTCACCAGTAGCCGTTGGTCCAAGTTCTCTTCAGATTCATTGACTTCCCGAAATGACCACAAGCGTTTGTTGCCCTGGAAGGAATAGGAAACCATTTCTTTAACAGCATTGATCGGGTAAATGAAACACGATCTCCACCCTTCCGAACTGGAAGTATGGATGGAGAATGCCAGGCAACATTGTTTATTTTATGATAAAATGTGAAAACTTCTGC
This sequence comes from Philornis downsi, assembly GCA_019455685.1. Lineage (NCBI taxonomy): Eukaryota > Metazoa > Arthropoda > Insecta > Diptera > Muscidae > Philornis > Philornis downsi. Next base: position 1,488,958 of record JAHXMU010000708.1, on the reverse strand, counting down.
TGGCGCTAAGCTAAGCAATAAACAAGCTATAATCTCCGCGCCAAAAAAGTAAATAAATTCGCAAAGCGACTGGACACAACAGCCACCGCTAGCGTCTAGCGACTGAGTATATCAAAACGCGTTAATACCAGATGGTGATACAACAGCATTGTTGTTATCGCCTGCAACGAGCGATGTTAAAGAGTTGATACACTAACAGATCTGACACAGTTAAAACTATCTGAGAAAAATAGCTAATATTTTCTACGAAAATGTAACCAAATTATTTAAATAGGGTTAAATATACCAGATCGGTTTCGTTGTGAGCCAACTTCTTTCATTTCAAAAATTGCAAATGTTTAGTATGAAGTTTTAATTAAATTGACCACAATTAGGATAAGATTTGCCTGATCGGGCCGTTAATATGCTACTCCTCTTATATAATATTTGTTAACATTTTTTTCCAAAATTATTTGAAAGCATTTAAAAAAAAAGAAATTCAAAAGTTATTCTTTAAAAAATCGATGATTTTTTTTTTAATTTAGAGAAAAGTAATTATTTTGGTGTTGTCCATTAATTTTAATTTTAATATTATATTTCTACGTTTGAAATTTGTTATATTGATCAGCAAAAGCTGAGTTTTTTTGATGCCATATTAGTCAAAAAAGTTAAAAGATGGTGTTTTACTTTTTGTAGTGTGGGCACGTGAATAATTCCTCTTATTCCTATTTTAAGTGGTTTAATTAAATAATATTATGAAGCAGAGCGTAGATGATGCTAAAAAAAACTAAATTACCTTTCTTTTTCATTTAAGTTCCCAGACATGAGACCATTCAGGCCCGGGCGACGCAGCTTGGTAAATATGGACTGTCGCCATATTTTTTATTTTAATTTTATGTGTTCTAATGCACGAAAGTATTGCATTTTTTAATATTTGTGAAAAACGGAATTTTTCCCAATATATTAAAAATGTGTAGGACATTTAACTCTAACAAGGCGTTTCATTGCTGGATTATCCATGTTAGGTTTATTTGACAACCAAAAAAAGGTCTTCGATCAAAATGTGAACTTAAAACTGCAGTTCTTTGACTTCCTATTTCGAAATCAACAGAAATTGTTTCAATCGTTCCTTCGATTATTAATACTAAGAAGGTTAATTTTTTGCAACGGATTGCTCATATGAAAATTGCAAGAATTTTTATTTTCTCGAAAATTTACACGTATAGAAAAGTACACTTACAGAAACTTTTTGTATAAAAAGGTGCCTTTGTAGCAACTTTTTAAATAGAAAAGTCTCTTCATATGGACTTGTACATTTGAAGGTGTCTTTATAGGTACTTTTCATTCAAAAATACCTATCCATAAATACTTTTCATATAGAAAAGTGCCTTCATTTAAACTTCTCTTATAGGAATATCATATTACTCACGGATAAATATGTTTCGAAGATAAACAATTTTGACAAAAGTATAACCGGAGACGAAGAACAAAAATAACTCTTCGTTTGGAAAACTATCCCTTTCGAATAAAGTGCATTTACTTGATGTTTAGCTGATGGTTTTGTTTACATTAATTCGTTTAGAAGGACTATCGAGACTGTTTCTGTTTGAATATAGTAAAGTGTATTTACGCCCAAATGCATCCGCAATCAGTTTAAATTAGAAACTGCGACCGGTATCCATTTGGTATCCATTATAGGATACCGTGAAAACGCATCGCCGTTAAGTGTATAAACTTGTCAGCACTTCAAATATGTCATTTTCGGTCATTTTTCTTACTTCTCTAACGCCTTTTTTACAAATTAGCGTTTTTAGCGTAACGGTATGTTAGCAACAATTCGTAGTCCAAGTTGGCCAAGCCACCGCCGTCAATATTTTTCGATCGGCTTGGACTCATCTAATTCAATGTAGGGAAATCCCCCGATATGATGCACTGAGTCATATTAGGATACGTACATATCATGTGATGTATAATGCATAGATAGATGTGTGTGTTGGTAGAAATCTAAAAATGGGGGTGCCATATTGTTTTGTTTGATTACTACGTAATTACAATAGAAGGGTTCAGTCTTCAATGTGATTGAGTTTGCAAAATTTTGCAGTTGCGGAATGCTCCAGTTTTTTTTTAACTGGAGTTTGGAAAATGTAATTTTTTAGCGAAATTTTTGATACGCTCTTCAAGAGCTTGTAAAAATAAATCTAACAGATTTAACTCTATTTCCATATAATTCAGAATTTAAATATAATTTTTCCTGTCATTCATAGTATTGCCTATGGGTTTTTTTCTAATATTGATTTCTAAATAATAGATTGTTTTTGTAATTTAAAAGATTCTTTTTAATGTTGTACTTCAGCTAACAAATTATAATACAAGAATACTCAATTTTATAAATACGATATTAAACACTTAGTGATGTTAAAACATGTGTTTGCGCTATTTCCGTATTGGAAAACAACGTAAAACAACTTGGTCACATTTCACGACAAAACAAGGTTTCGAGAATATTTTTCCTCTTGAAAGACCACAATAACAGGCTTTATAGCTAAGCACAAAATCTCTTAACTTCCAGTACATATAATTAATTTTCTCCCGTGTAGGAAAACATAGTGCTGATCCTTAAGTATTTATTTTGAAAAAGGTCTCCAATAATTACTAAAAATAACTATCAAAAATTCTAAAAAGAAGAATGCTGAATCTGATAGAATATTATAACAATTTGCAGTATTTTTTATATAAATGTAAAAACATTTTAATAACCATTAACAAACTTTTGGGCGCAACTTATTTGGGAATAGTTCGAGAAATTATACGAAGTTTTTTTTTTTTTGAATGCGTTTACAAAAAAATTAAACTTAATATATAGAAAAATGTATTAGACGTTTAAAACTTTCATAGAAACTTTGAAATTTTACGAAATCTTATCAACAATTTTGCGAAATTGAATAATATTGAATTGAATGACATTTTACATTTGCAATTGTCCAAGACCATGCAACAGATGCGGATGATGGCGAATAACCTTAATTGTTGTCAATGGGGATGTGTTCGCTCCGGCAACACGGAATTTGCTGCAAATTACTTGCATATAAAAGCAATTGCGGAAAGAATTTCACAACATTCATCGTGTGTTAGCACCCGAAGGCAGTAATATTTTGTTACTAATTGGAAATTCGCATCTAAACATAATTGACGAATAATTCTGAACTTAAGTAGTGAAGTGAACATTTTTTAATTTAATACTCGCGATTGAACCAACGATTATAAATAATAACTTTAAGGATGAAAAAAAGGAATTGTAAGTGATTTCTTGAGTAATTCACATGCTATAGAATGTGAGGCCATATCTTTAATCACAAATATGTATCAATTTGGAGACTGGTTACGGTAAAAGGGAATACGATTTGTAAATGATAATATAATTTTGGAATTAACGGCAACTATTTCCAGAAGCCGACAAAAATTGTGTCAAATGTTAAATAGAAAAATTGTAACAATTATGCCAAAATCGCCTACAAAGATGTGCAAAATTAAAACAAAAGCTCAAAATAAATTACAAACTGAATGTTATATTTGTCTGTAGAATAATATCATTGCAAAGAACTGACTACAACAAAATTAATGTTAAGATTAAGGTAAATCAAAGGGAAAACTGTAGGCAGTCATAACTCGGGCACTGGTTGGGGAGATTGGGCAGCGATGATGATGAAACTTGATACTTATGACGTTGTTAAAGAAGGAAGTTCGTTTCGAGAATGGCGAAAACATACAAATGTAAATTTTTTCGTCATAAAAGTTTCTGGCCCGATTGATGTGAAATGCATTGCCTTAAATATACATATGTATGTATGTATGTAGTTTAGCACAGCAGTCCAAAAATGTAAAAAGCATCTATGTATGTACATGTATGGGATAGAACACGTAAGTTTAAGAAAATAAAGTAAAATAAAAAAACAAAAAAAAAAAAAAATTGAGGCCACGCACAATTACCGATTTACGGGGCCATGAGTTTCAAAATGGTTTTGAATCTCCCAAGTGAAAGCAATTTTGTCCAGGGTTTTAAATATCGCACCATAAATACAAAAATTGTCAAAATCTACTTTTTCCCATAAACTGATTCACATTACACATCTAACTGCTATAAAAATTTCCGTCTCATCACTATCTTCTTTAACTGGAAAAATGCCGTTATGTCTATTTTTATGTCAAGTGTGTTGCTTCTGACGATCACGGTTTTTTGCCTCTACTGAATAATAGAGAATTTTGAGTTGTGCCCCTTTTGTATTTAGGGTGCGATATGACAATCTCTTTAAAGCCACGGCCAATTTTAGTATAAAAAAGCACGATGCAAGAATTTCGCCGTTTTTTTTTAAATTAAAAAGTAAAAAAATAATTTTAGATTATTTTAGTTAAAAAAGCTAAAAATTATTTTATGAAAATCGCGTGACTTTTTAAAATAACTTTTCGCCTGCGTCGCTACTTCTATAAAAAAAAATTAAAAATTATTTTAAAATAATCTCGACTTTTTCAAATTAGTAATTTGGTATCGTGGAGCGTATTTCCACATCAACACAAAGACAAACACATTTACAGAATAGTGTTGTACATCAACTTAATTCTAGAATGTTCTTATTTACATAACAAGTAAAAATGAGATAGCAATAAACTATATAATAGGAGTGAGAGGAACAAACGTAACTTATTGTCGTAAACGTAATTCTAGAAAAGTCCCACCCACAGATAAAGGGGGAAAGAGATTACATATATCATACTTGAATGTTCTAGGCGCAGTTTTGATGATCTTTCTAGAGTATATACTTAGACAAACTTCACTCATATACTACAGTAAGTAAAAATTTTTTGAAATAAAAAAAATGAAAGGCAACTTTTTTAAACTAAAAAGTAAAGTATTACTTTAAAATAGTTTTTTAGATAAAAAAAAAAAATCGAAAATTATTAAGAAAAAAATTCGGACAACTTTTTAAAATAACTTTTCGACATCAAAATTATTAAAAAAAATCATTTTTGTTTTAGATGAAAAAGTGAAAAATGACTTCAAAATTTGTTTTTTAGTTAGAAAAAATTAATTAAAAAAAAAACACGCGTTGTTTTTATAATAATTTTTCTTTTGCGGTGCTATTTAAGAAAATTAAAAATTATTTAAAAAAGATCGCACGATCATTCTTATTCTTTATTAACTGCCTCCGCAATCCTTACCTCCAAACGCATTCTTAATGTTTTTCCATCTTACTAGTATTATAGAGAGCCCATTTTGGGGCTCTAGAGAGCCCATTTTGGGGCCCCCATTTCCCATATGGAAAAATGGGAATTAATTCTACGTGAACTTGATTTTGAAATTGTTTTTTCTAATAGCGCATATAATTGTGTAGATCACATAATTTCCTGCTTAATGATGTGCAATTTATTACGGAATTGCAGAATCATGAACATGTAACGGATTCAAAAAAACTCGATTGGTGCAACTTTCAAATGTGCCGTTTTAAAAATTTCTAAATGGTATTCACAGCTTTACTCACTGTTGTGGAGGTGTGAATTTAACTGAAGTTCCTATTCAAATTATACAAAAACAAAAACTGGCCGTTTTGTTTCTAAACCTGATCATAGAATTTTAATTATAAATACAACCAACTTTAAGAAATACAATAAATACAACCAAATACAATATTTTCACAGCAGGTTCTGGTGGTAGCCAACCTGCTGCTTCTAAGCGGCAACCGACGGGCGGTCAAAACCACCCCCAACAACGTGGCCAATGGGATCCACAGCATCAGCAAAGAGGAAGAGGAGGACAAGGTCAACAATGTGATAGTCAGTCTAAACCATCGCAACAAAAACAACATCGGCCGGGTCCAAATGTGCGGCAAGGTGGACGTGAACAGAATTGGCGACAGCAAGGAGGACAACAGCGACAGAAGCTGAATGAACAGCGCCCTCAACAACTTCCAAATTCTGATGGTAATAGTAGGGAAATAACTGCCTTTAACCGTTTCAAAAAAAGCTATATACAATCTAATTCTCGGTTTTAGAACCAGTCCTTCCTTTTAAGGCGACATCCTGTGCCGGAATATTACGTGGCACATTAGGTACACCAGGCATTGTGGAAGTTAATTACGTTAAGCTTAATTGGGACAATATGCCGAGGGAGGTTTACCATTATGACGTCACGATTACGCCCGATCGCCCTAAGAAATATTTGCGATCCGCTTTTGAGATGTGCAAACATGAAAAGTTCGTAGACATTGAAGCGGCTTTTGATGGCAAGAAAAGTTGTTACAGCGTACAGCGCCTTCCGACTCCTATAGATAACACCGTGTCTGTCGCCGATGTAAACGACCGCATGAGAGAATTCAGAATAGAGATCAAGGAGACGGCAGATTGTGTTATTGATATGGATTTGTTGCGGAGGTTAGTCAGTGTCTATTAATTCGAGCAAAATTGCAACTGAAGAGGTCCTGCTTAAAGTAATTTTGACTAGGTGTAACTTTCAACTGCAAGGGTTCCTTGTAACCAATATAGCGCTATTTCGGGGAACCCAGTAGCGTTCCTTGCCAATTTGAGCTTGCACGCCTTTTTTTTAGGGACGTGACAACCGTTCAGTTCAATTTAACTGAATTAGACCACATTTTAAGAGTGCTTAAAATTGCTTGTGTGAATTTGTATTACACAGGTACCACAAGAAGAAAGTTTCGGATAAACCTATGCGACAACTGCAGGTATTGGACGTTGCATTGTCGGGGAATAACCATCAGCGTAAAATTCGTGTCGGTCGTTCTTTTTTCATTCGACCTGCCAAACCTCATAACTTGGGGGATGGCTTCGAAGTCTGGACGGGACTTTTTCAAGCACCTATTTTAGGTGAACAACCATTCCTAAATGTGGACATTATTTACAAACCGTTTCCCCGGCCATGTTCTCTACTGCAATATCTTGACGACCAAAAGATTAATCCCAATAATACACTGTACGGCTATAAGCGGAAGTCTTTGCAAGGCTTCCTCAAGGGTCTTGATATACAATATGATCCTCCTGGCAATTTTGGTGTTACTCCGAAAAGATACAAAGTACTGGACGTAGGAGATTCCGCTCTGGAAATAAAATTCAAAACTGATGAAGGTCAACAGATGGCCGTATCTCAACACTTCAAGCAACGAGGTTACACTTTAAAATATCCCAAATTAAATTGTGTGAAAGTGGGATCCACGGTGCGCCCGCTCTGCTTGCCCATGGAGTTGTGTTCTATTCCTCCAGGTCAAGTGCTAAATGTGAGATAACAGACTGAGCTTATACTTTTGATTAGTTTACTTACTGTTTTCCTTCTTTTTCTCAACAGCGAAAGACTGGGAAAAGACAGGTAGAGAACTTGATTCAATTTGCAGCCACCTCGACCAATGTACGCAAAGAGAAGATTATGAATATACTTCAAGAATTTCGTCTCAATGAATGCCCAATAATAAGAGCTTTCGGTGTTGAAATTGAATCCAATTTTATTCGGGTGCCAATGCGTGTCCTGCCTGCTCCATTTATAGAATATCTGAATGGAAAAACAGTCTTCACTACTCTAGGCGCTTGGCGTATGGACGGGGCGAAATTTTTGAATTCGTCAAAGACACCAAATGGTCATAAGTGGGCCATTCTTTACGAAAATTTGGATCAGAACAATGGCTTCCGGCACAATTTAGAAACGTTCAAAAATAATGTAAGTATATAAACAAATGCGTCTTTTACGAAAAGTAAAGACTTCCTCAAGGACGCTGTTCGAATTATTTCTATTTTTGAGTGTAGTTTCCCACAACCAGCCACGGCTCATGCCAACCTGATTCCATCTGTTGGTCTGGGCTCGTAAGTACAAGGGCACCGGGACGTATATTACAGAGGGACAGATTTATATCTCGAAAAAAAAACAGAAGAGCAATAAAAGTGATGCCATGAAAATGTATATTTCACAGCAACAGCTTAACATTCGTTGTATTTTTTATTTAATGAATATCTTTGAACAGGTTTTCAAAACATCGGGAAGTTTGGGCGTAAATCTCGCTTCAGAGGCCAACATAATTGCATATGACAACAGTCAACAACTACTGAATAAGTTTTGCGATTTAGCGAAGAATAATATTGCTTTGGTAAGAGACGATAATTTATAACCACTGACCACCATGTAATAAAGGGTTTTAAGGTTTTTGTTGTGCTGCGCGACGGTGGTAGGACAGGTTACCACCAAGTGAAACAGACTGCCGATCTTAAGGTGGGAATTTTAACGCAGTGCATAACAGAGGACGTCTTGTATAAGGCCGTAGAAATCTCAGGCAAAGGCAAAACCATCATTTCAAATATATTCCTAAAAATCAATGCCAAACTCAATGGTACTAATCATAAAATAGCCCAGGAAACGGAGGAAAACTTACTGGAGCTTATGAGCCCCATCGCAAATTCAATGTATTTGGGAGCCGATGTCACGCACCCCTCGCCTGACCAACGTTATATACCCAGTGTGGTGGCTTCAGCAGCATCGCATGATCAGTTTGGCGCCTGTTACAACATGCAGTACCGACTTCAAAAATCCAAACAGGAGTACATTGAAGATATGGAATCGATGATAACCGAGCATCTAAAAATGTTTCACAAATGTCAGGACCACTATCCGGAGCAGATTTTTTACTATCGTGATGGTGTGTCCGATGGACAGTTCCCTGTCATAACGGACAAGGAAGTGCCGGCAATTCGAAGAGCTTGCAGTAAACTTGTATGTAAAAAGGCGACATTACAACCTTCATTTTGCCTATTGTTGAATTTATTCTATGTTCCAGTCCATTAAACCTAAAGTGACCTGTGTAATAGTCATAAAGCGTCATCACTCACGATTCTTTCCCATGACTACACCCAAAGATAGAAAAGATCTTAACAATGTGGAACCCGGAACTGTTGTGGACCAACATATAACTCACCCCAATGAAAAGCAATTCTTCATGGTCAGCCATCAATCCATACAGGGCACTGCAAGGCCTGCACGCTACAATATCATCGAGGATGATTCAAAGTTTGACATAAATCTGTTGCAGAAACTCTCATATAATTTGTGCCATTTGTTTCCTCGATGCAACAGCGCCGTATCATATCCAGCTCCAGTCTACTTGGCACATCTGGCGGCATTCCGCGGTCGCGTCTATTTAGAAGGGTAAATATTAGTGTCAAACGATCCTAATTTACTAATTACCAACCAAATATTTTACATTTAGGCCATGCAAAATTACAAAAGACTACAATAAGGAGTACGAGAAGCGTCTCATAAAAATGCAGCTTATAAATGGAAATCCCATGTTCTTCGTTTAAGTTCGCATATAAATGGGGATCGACTTTATCACAAGATACTTTATTTAGATATGTAGTGAATTTGGTTAAATTTAATTGTAATCCTTTTAAAACTAAGATATACCATAGTACGAGTATGTATAACGTATAAAACTAGTCAAAAAGAGACCCTCTGTTAGGGTTGGAAACCTTTTTGTATCGAGACAAGTCCCTTGGTGGTAACAATTTGTTTCGATTATCATTTACAGAGTTAGCAATTTTTGAAGAAAATGGGTGGTGGATGATTTCATCTGAATAAAATTAATGATCTCAAGCTTCGGGATTAGGAGAAAAGACGATTGTTTTTGTTTACGAACGCACAGTGAACACTGCCAAAAACTATATAAATCCACGGGAATATGAGCATCGTGGGAAGCGCATCAAAATACAGCGATTGCTTTGGCTGCTTGTAATGTTGTGCAGGTGGGCTGGAACATTGCAGCAGGTAAAGTTTGTGAAAACGACGGGCGATATGGAAGAGGATGTCCAGAATTCATTGAAGAATGCGGTCTCGCTGACTACTGTCATTTATTTAGAATTACTCAGAATTTTTAGCAGAATGCCCAAAATAGTTCACGATATCTGAACTTTAGCCAAATATTCCCGACGACATATCGGAGAATACATCTAGTTTGAGCAACTTAAGTGATATGTCAACAAAGATACGCCTTGGGTAGTTATGAAACATCTGTTATCGAAGCTCAAAATTTTATAAGAGCCTAATGGTTGGTGGCAATTCCAAAGCTAAGGTCGGATGAGATGACCTAATAAGCTCTTCATCCATATACACGTACATTCTTTCAAAAAGTACCGGGGATGAATTATTTAAAGAATTCCACTTAAAGGGATTCTTAACATACTTTTTGTCGCACAATTGTTTTTTATGCTAACGCATAATTCGAACCCGATTGGTTCAAGTGCGTTTTGCGATCTTTGTAATGGATAAAACTAGCGTACAAAGGATTTATCTCAAATTTGGTAATGCGAATTGATTTTTGTGTGCTGAAACGACGAAAAAATTCAAAAACGATAACTTTGTTCTAAGCTTTCTTTAATTAATTAATAATAAAGAATAAATATGTATATGTGATCACAAAGATGAACGACTTAAGTGGAGTTCGGAAAAAGTTGAAAGTTACTTATTCTGTTGAACACTTACATCCATTCACGATTGTAAAATTTAATGTAGTTCACAAGTTATAACATTTTTTTTTTCGTAATATCTAATTATTCATATAAGTAAGAACATATTTTTTTGTTATCATTGTTTATGACATTGGCACATTTTTGTTTAAGCGCGATTTCAAAATCCCGTGGAATTATAAATTCCAAACGGGTTGCCAAAATGACGATTTTTTGAAAAACGCTTAAAATTTAAAAACGGTGAATTTGTAATTAAGTCGTCTTTCTTTGTAAGCATAGATATATATTCTTTATTTTTACATTTTAGCAAAACGAATAACATAATAATGTAACGTTTGTACTGCAAAATTAATCTCAGTTATGAAGTTTTTGGTGGAAAACGTCGAAAATTTTCCATACAATTTCCAGTTGTCTAAATCCTGGGTTTTTGCGAAAGCCACTGAAATCTATGCAAAAAGTGGAAAACAACTCTGAAAATGCATTGCCAATAATGTATTTTTCACACGTAATTTTCACACTTAACACACATTGGTAAGAATAGCAAATATGCATAGACGAATTATTTTGATCTGGAGCCAAAGTTGGAATGATTAGAGAGCCAAGAGATTAAGATAATATTGTTTTCATTCATTTCATTTCATTCATTCATTACTCTCTTTGCACAATAACTCCACTTTATATAGTTTAGTTACTATTTTTGCAGATTAAAGTAAGTCGATTAATAATTAATGAAACCTATTACGCGCGACGTAAAGAAACTTTAAACCAATAATATTCCTCCATTGGGAAAGAATGCGAGGACAAAGAGTGAACGTTATAGGCAAGCAAAATTTTCTCCAGAGGAAAATAGTTGGTCTATATGAATATAACACCAAAAGTGTATGAAGAAAATGATAAAAAAATGGAACAGTTAACTTCCGGAATATTGTAATTAATGGAATATATTATTAATTTACTGTCCATTAAAATGGAAACTATTTTTGATTATAATACAGTGATCCTTCCGAAAGTTTACATGCCGAACGAATGAATTCTTTGTTTTCAAACAAACCCCAAACACCTTGGTAGAAATATTTTAGAGGATTTTGATGTCCGCAATGGACACTATCGCTTGCGATTCGTGCCGATCTACTGCGGATGCTTTCATAAGAATGTATGTTCAAATCATTGTGACATTTAGTAGACCTTTGTAGAAAGAAGTTACAAGAAATTGTTAAGCTGCAAAACTTGTCATCGTTAATTTGTTTTATTTGTAAAGGCAAAAACGTTAAAGTGTCAAAATCAGAGAACAAAATGACTAAAACTAAAGTGATTATATTTATAAACAAGAGGAAACGATTCGCTTACAGCGTTTTGTTGTAAATCCGGTGAGTAGAATGAAAACAAACGACAAGGAATTTGGTGACAGTGTTGCCATACAAAAATGAAGGTGTACCAATGATTATAAGTGCTTTCTGGCATTAAAATGCAAATAAGTTTTGTGTAATGTCGATGATATTCGAAGAATATCAAAAAGAAAAAGCTTACATTTTGTCCGCACACGTAATTATGCAAAAAAAAACTTATTTAAAATTGCGTACAATTTTACTCTGGCAATGTTTAACATTTAGATTTTCTGTCCACTCGCCGGGATTACAATGCAGAAGAAATTTTCTAGCAATATGAGAGAATGGTTTTCCGTTGGTTATAAATACACAACCTCTTTGCTGAAACTCGTTAAAGCTGGCATCCTGTTCATAATCAAAATGTAGCCATTGTGAATCAATCTTCCCCTAAAAGAAAACAGTTGTTAGAGAGATGTGGCTGCTCTTTTATCACTTTTCCTACTCTTTGAACTGTCAAATTACCTAAACCAGAACTGAAGAGGAGAAAACAAAAGGTTTTTTTTGTTGCTAGAAAAAAATTAAAAAATTTACAGAATCAAAAATCAAGAGGAAGGAACTTGAAGAATATATATTGATAGTTTACAAATACGCCTTGCAAGTGAAAAATAATGGAACGGACAAGTCGTGGAGAAGAACAAATTTAATGACCATGTAAAACGGAAAATAGGAGGAAAAACCACAATAAACACAAAGAAAAAAGGCGTCGATTAGAAAACGGTGAAGGGTGAAAGAAAAAAGTTGACAAGGAGGACGATAAACGATAAAACTGGCCGACGACCGACGCATTCATTGCAAAAAGGGCCGAGAGAATCTACACAAAAGTAGAAAATCCCGAGAAAGAGGGTAGAAAACGCATTAATCCCGTTCCACATTACGTGGTGTACGTAATATGGAAAACTTGGCGAAGTTTTCCGCTGCGAATACTTCATCAGATGCGTCAGCTTGTAAACGGGATACGTTGGCTTCGATGACTTGTGTAGGAGGTGGAGGTACCATCGCAGCTACGGCGGCGCCGTCTACGGCCATTAAAGCAAGTGGTGGTCTCGGTGTTGCGGCAGCAAGTGGTGGCATCAATGTCGGCGGTGCCATTGGTGGTGTCAGTTTGACCAACGCAACATCTATTACACCCCCGGTTTCTTCGCATACCTCCACATGGTTGGCCGCATTGCATGTTAGCAATAATAACAACAATACGGAAAAATCCTTTAACCTTAAGGATAACACTAATCATACGTGCGATAGTGGTGTTAGTGGTGGTAATAACTTGTCATCATCGTCAAAGGGGGTCGTCTCCACAATAACAGCCGCTTGGCAATGTGATAGCTGTGTGATGTATCAGAAAAATGGGTCGGCGACATTGCCCCGTGTAGCGTTGTTCGAAGAAGATGAAGGTGGTGGTGACGGCAGTGTAAGGGGAAGCCGGAACGGAGAGCGTTTTCCAGGTTGTGGCGGCGCCAATAACAAGGTGATTTATTGTTGCAACAAAGAATGAGATTACAAAAATTTTGTGAAGTGTTTTGAGAAAATGAAAAGATAATTTGCGAAATCTTTGCCGCGGTAACCAGTAGGGACTGACCAAGTTTGTATTAAAATCAATAGCAAAGGCAGTGGCTAAATCGCAGAATAAAGAATTAGTAGGGAATTGCTCAAAGAGCAGAAAAAAAAAAAAAATATTAAAGAGTGTCCTCACTCGTTGTGAAATTCCATAAAAAAAACTCGGGCTTTGTCCATTGAGATGATGTTGCTACCGGCTTATAAAGCATTGGTATCGCGTCTGTTGCCCACAAATCTTCTGATAGTCGTGCCATCATCTCCGACAAAGGGCAAGAAACCAGGAGGTTCTTCCGCTCGCCAAATTCTCATTTGAGGATTTTCTGTATTTTCCTGTCCGTTGCGTATGATATTGTTGGTAAAAAATTTATTTAAAAAAAGCTTGTGAAAATTGACAGTCGCAATTTTCTGCTAATAGGGACTAGAACTTCTATGAGAGAGAGGCATAATGAAACTATTTTCAAAACGGCAAAGCGTGAACTATTCGATCAAAGCGGTCCATATTTGGCCTAAATGAGATCATTCTATCCGTGGTAAATAAAGTCTTCAATGTCAAACAAAAATAAAGGATTTATTCCTACTACATGCTACACTATATAAATATTTGTAGGAAGTTGTCTAGGTCGAAACAGATTCAAAAAACAATATTTCTAATATTTTTCATGAAAGCACTTATATCAATGCAAAAAGCAGTGCTTCTAGGAATAACTAGTTCCAAAAGAATTGCTAGTAAAATCAATTATTTCAAAAGAAATTTCAAAAATGTTGCTGGACAATTATTCATGGTGCTCTCATGTGAAGAAAGCACTCTATGGGCGTTTCTTTCCATGGAAGATTGCTACTAAAATTTTTAGCTTCCACTTTTTTTCACCTTCTGACATTCATTTTCTTTTAATTGTTTCTTTTCCTCTTGTAGTTTCCCTCGTCTGTGAATGGTTCTGCTACCGTATACGCTTCAGCAGCCGCCGCAAACTCTCGTGACAATGTCAACATTTCCCCCGTAGCTGCTGCTGTGACTGCTTCTTTTTTACACCCGGAGACTGATTATGATTCTTATGATATGTGTGGTGCGGTTTCTCTGTCGCCTCCACTTATGGAAGAACCATTCGATGAAGATTCAGAAGCTGCTGCTGCGGCCGTTGGTGGTGGCCACTCCAATCGTACTTCCCTCAATAATTCCACCGAGAATCTTAGCTACACTAGTGATAATTTTTATGGTGATGATCTCATACTCTTAGGTGATGACGGCGATTTGGATGCCGAAGAGCTGTCACTAAACTCAGATGATTGTGTGTACGCATATAGGGGAGCAGGAGCAGAATTCGATTTACCATTGCCACCCATGTCGGGCATAGCTGGCAATTTCGGTTTGCACCAAGGCAATATAGCTCAAGAGGAGGAAACTGATTTTCTTGAAATGGATTTCGATCCAGATCCTCCGTCAGAGTTGGATTATAACGACGCCGGTGGTTTGGCCGAAGCGAAAGATCAGTATTTAATGCAAAGGGATTCGTGCCATTTGGTTACACCCACTCAAAGGCATCAGTTATTTTCATCGCCCATTGATGATTTACCTCCCGCTCCTAAAGCTTTGCAGGCTCAATCACTGCTTAGCAAAAATTTTGCTCGCATTACTTTACATCTGGATCAAATACAGAAGGATTATAGCGAGGATCACGATGGCAACGATGAATCAAGGGAACGTTTGAATTCCGCGTTGGACTCACGACCATTAGAAGAGGAATTTGTTAAGGATAGTCGAGCGGTTGACACCAGTCATTCATTGCCGAATACATTGCATGAACATTTTACCAATCGATGTAACTCTGAGTCGGCGGTTATCAACACCTCTAAGGATGGATCTCTAGCGGCTCCACTACAAACATTGGGTCACCACACTAAATCACCCTCAAAGATAACGGGAGCGAAGCCAAAACGTTTTTCAACATTTTCCTCGACTTCCTCTACATCTTCGAAAAATTCCTCCAAATCACGAAATTCTTTAAGATCTGCGTTCCAAACAACGACCTTGGGCACAAGTTCTAGTTTTGATGAGCGCAGTGTCAGCTGTTCGGAGTTTCCTACCGATAGAGACGTGTCGGCAAACCCTAATACCAGCAAACAATGTGCTTCCCTACTTTCCTCGTCTCCTCATACAGCTCCTTCCACAGCAGCTAAGGTTAATCCAGAATTCAACACATTCGGTGATGAAACCTGCTTGGATTGTTTAGAGAAGGAGTTTCTGGCCAATACTATTGGCAAAGCTCTAGACCCTTTGGGTTGTATGAAATGTCGCAGGCGTTTGGGCCATCTCTCATTGTATAATCGTGCTGTTACAGCGGATCATCATCAGCAGCAGCAACATCATCATCACCACCATCATCATGCCTCGAAATACAGACGTAGCGCTTCGCCCACTACAACATTTTTCTTTAATGATCAAACATCACCTACATCCAGGCTGTTCTCATGTGAATTTCTTAATTCACAAGCACGCAAACGACAAGAGTGGGATTCGTTCATGCAAGAGCATAAAGAGACATCAGTATCGGCTACGACCACGACAACCATGCCAGTCGCAATTAGGGATAGAACTACAGCTGGTGGCGCACAGGCGATTGTGGATATAAACCAAAGTTTAAAGAATTTGGAAACGAAGGTAAGGATTTTGTGGGAGGAAGAATGTATTCCAGAACAGCAAATTGCTGGTAGGAGACAGACAATATTTGCATTTACGCAATCGGCACACAGATTGAATTATCCTCAATTTTTATATATTCTAAGAGTGTTCTCTATTGCGATTTCGATATGATGGAGACCAGAAATGAAAAATTCGGGCCTAAACTCGTTGCTAAGTGTTTTGAAATGTTAGTTTCCATAACATTTATAATGTAGCCAATATTTACTTATTGCGGCACTCTGCCAGAAGGGAAACCGTAGGGTGGAAATAAATTTGTAATAAACTAGACCTCAGTGGGAAAGTATATATTTTCTGGAGCCACAAAAGTGGCCTACAGCGTCTTGCGTAGGTGTTAATAAAGCAATGCTAAAAATACTATTGTCAGCAAACTACTTAATTTATGAATTAATTTATGAATAACTTGCGCTCTGCCAACGCTTGTTGGTACTCTGCCAACGTTTTGCCAACTGTTTCCTTCTCTCTGTCCAGCTACACGAAGTAATGATTAACGAATTCTAACATTACTATTAAATGAATATAAGCTAAATTTCTAGTTTAATTTCTAAAAAAAAGAAGCCTTAAACCCAACTTATACTTAAGTTTCAAGTAATTAAGCTCAGGTGTCAAAGCTTTATTTAATTCGGCAATTCGGCCATCTTAGAAATTATATATTATTTATATATTATAACTAATATTTCTGAAATTAAATCAGTGATTTTCAACATTATTTTCGCCATTGGCCAAGGAAAGTCGTAATCATTAAATTCTTTACAATTGTACAAATTACGGTCAACGTTAACCAGAGAAGTTAATTTTCGGGAGCCATTAGCGCATTGATTTGCTTATAATAGGAATATTTTTCTTTTGACGTTCCCTACAAGCTGACTGTGGAACGTAGAAGTACAAGTTTATCACGTTTTTGTCGTCGTAAATGGCGAGTATAAAAAAAAATACAGAGAAAAATGTTTCATATCAGCTGATATATCGTTCTATAAGATGTCTTTGTAAGCGGTATAATTTAGCAGTAAGCGGTATTATTTTGAGTCGACTAGTATGCTTGTAAAATCTTTTGTGGAACGTCACTGACCGAAAAGAAATCTTCGGTAAAGACAGACAAACATCCAAACCA
Organism: Philornis downsi; assembly: GCA_019455685.1. NCBI lineage: Eukaryota > Metazoa > Arthropoda > Insecta > Diptera > Muscidae > Philornis > Philornis downsi. Next base: position 1,471,728 of record JAHXMU010000708.1, on the reverse strand, counting down.
GGATTAAGACGGAGGGACAGCCTATCGTGCGACTTCTTCAACGTACTGATTGTGAGTATAGCTGCGGTTATCAAGGCTGATACCGTTTTTATTTTATATATTTTTAAAAGCCATATACTACTTGCGCATGCCGATAATATAGACGTTATTGTAGGAAAACTGCGAAATGTGACTGCAGCCTTCTTCTGCATTAGAAAGGAGTCAGCTAAAGTGATCCTGATGTTAAAAGAGTGCAAAACAAAGTTACTTGTTTTCTTGTGATGCTTGCGACGCTTGATGAAAGTTAATAACTATACCTCGGCCTCTCTTTACATAAAACTGCTGGAGAAGAGACGTTATTACTATGGGCTAAGTTAGTGATTTTGTGACAAAGTGATCTCTCGCCAAACTGAAATCTGGCTGCACCAGATCTATGTTGAAGCTGTTTTGCTGTATGACGACGAATCCTGTGTTATGACACAAGAATTATATACGGCTCCACCGTCGTCGTCGACGGAGAATATCGGTGTCACATGAAGGCACGGGCTGTATGAGCTATATACCAATATTGAAGTGGTAAAGCGCATCAAAATACTCCGATTGCTTTGACTGGATAATATTGGGCCCATATGTGGCAGCACGCGAAGTTTCCAACAATGAACTCAATAGGCAACTCAGAAGAGGGCGACTAAAACTCCATTGAAAAGATAAAACTTCTTAAGTACTGTCAAAATTTGGCAGAAGACCGAACCGCTTGGAATTGTTTAATGGATAAGGATGTCTCTCCTATTTGCTATTTAAGTAAGATTGATCGGAAAATCGTGGTATTGAAACATCGTCGTTGCAGCCTATTCGTCCTCGCCAGACACGATTTCGACTATAGAAATAAAAACTGTTCCTAAGCGGGAATGATTGGTGAAAATCTTACCATGGCACCACCAATGCCACCAGTCTTGGCATCTAAGAAGAACATATGAAATTGCTGAAATAAAAATTATCCTAAATAATCCAGCTAGTGGAATTTCGATAAAAAGAATTGTCGTTTAATAAATTATCGTCCTCCTCAGCTCCATTAAAATTGCTATACATACAGTACAGTAAAACAGAAACCCATTATTGTTCCAATAGATGGCTTGTATATAATTATGATCGGATTACACCAGATGGCGCTGGGAAGATAAAAATCTGTAAACAGAAAATATGCCATATTTTACAGTTTCCTTCGGTAAAGTCAAAAGCGCAAGTCAGGCGGCTGAAAATGTGTATAGTAAAGGTTATCAATTTTTCGGGCTTAAACGTCAAGTTAAATAAAACACACATAAAGCTATGATTTCGATAAAACTTTTATTTCACTATAATACTTGGATCTTAGCATTATGTATGAAATACAATGTCATTTAAATGACCGCCTACGGATTAGTTGCAGCAGTGAATCCTTTTGAGGTAGTTTTCTAAAGACAAAAATACGGCCCATTGACACCTCTAGACTATAATGCGCGCTAACAGTTTTTTTCCGGATGCAATGGCTTTTTCATAATCAATTCTGTGTTCTCCTGGCCCCATATGAGACAATTATGCCAGTTGACGTAACCATCGAGTGAGAAATGAGCTTCATCGTTGAAGAAAATTTTGTTCGATTGAAAGTCCACGTTTGAATTGCCACTTTTGTAGTAAGTTTTAACTATTTTTACGCATTCTTCGGTTGTTAAACGATCCATGTTAGTGAATGGAAACCTCACACTAAATAAGTAACACTTCAGGTGACAGGTATTATCAGCTGACAGTCTTGCCAGACTAGCTGTATTGAAACCATTAAATGGATAACCCTATATTTGTGGACCTGATACTGTAACAGCCAATCACGTAGAATTTTCGTTTCGTCGATTCCTTTCCGGCAATTTTGAAGTTAAAGATGCATAACGCATCGAAAATGTCGATAAAATAATGGAAATCATCAAGTTCGAGCGTCGTGTAAGCACTATTTCGATAGCCCAGAAGCTAAACATTGCAGGAAACCCCGTATGAAACTACTTAAATAAGGCTGGACACAAAATGAAGCTCAATGTATGCAAGAAAAACAACTCATGGATTTCCATCTGCGATTTGCTACTGATTCGCAAGAAAATCAACCCGTTTCTGAAGCGGATGGTGATCGGTTATTACAGCGTCAAACGAAAATTATTGCACTCGAATCGCGGTGAGACGGCGCAACCTTTGGCCAAGCTAGATTTGAAAAATTTACAAAAGAGGGGATTCTTCGTATCAGCTCTTTTGTTACTCTCTCGCAAAACAAAATTGCAAATGGATCTGGAGTGTTTTCATATATCAGTTTCGGCTTATGGAGGTTTGAATCTTCAATCGGAACCTTCTTATTATTCTTCGGCACCTTATTGTGTGTTTGCAGGGATTGGCAGGGAATCATCTACTCTGAGCTATTCCCCAACGGCTAAATTATTAGCACAGACCTGTGCTATCAACAATTGGAGGGTGTAACGAATTATATTGAACAGAAACGGCCAGTTCTTTTTCAATAAGTGAGAAATTGCGTTCCATCAGGTTAACGACAGGCCACACACAACGATAGTGATTCGCCAGAAACTCCAGGAACTTAGTTGGAAGGTTCTTGCGCATCAACTTTATATTCCGGACCCATCAGTTTCTGTCTATGGCATCTGATTTTCCTTTAAAAAAAAAAAAAAAAAGTTTCAGTAATGCACAGAATTTGCATAACATTTTAGTTGTACTAGATTACCAACCGGTTCTAAATACATTTGGGAACGATTGACTAAATAATCGTGGCATTGCCTATTCAATCCAGGTTCTGTTTTGGGTAGAAAGTTAAGTTAGACATCAATATAGCTTTACGGCTATAGAAAATCTTATTTACTTTGTTGGCGTTTAAAATTGAAGCAATTGAAACTCAGTTAGAAGACTTTCTTTCACGGTCCAGGTTGTTTTAGTTTTTAGTTGTTTTTCCTCTTTGCAGTTTTAATGATAAAAAAAACATGTTTTAAATAAATATGTGATTAAGGTTTTGAGAACAGTTCTATTCAAAATAGCTATCGTTATCTTTTCTATACGCAGTTGATGATTCGATTGTGCCTCTCTGTTTTTATTTTTGTATTTATTTATTTATTCTAAAATTATTATCTTTATATCTTAATATATCAATCAATTCAATCAAATCTTTATGTATCACATCCATTTCAATAGTTTCTATGTATGCTTTCAGGCAGTCTGTTAATATTTTTTTTTATTTTCAGTTATTTAAAAATCACAAACCTCCTGATCCTTGTACGGTCACTATATCCACCATTAATCTCACAGAATCTAGTCTTGTGCAAGCACTGGTATGTACAGCAATAACTTTAATCGACAATAAGTTCTTCAACGTCTTTTTTTTTTTACTTTTTCATTTGCAGGACAAGCTTCAAATTGCCTATAGCCAAGATTATTTAAAAACATATTTTAAAAATTTCAATAATATTAATAATAATACTACAAATTTTAGCAGTTCCTCAACAAATGTCTATAAAAATTCCACAAAAGAATTTAAAAATTTAAAAGAATTTCTCATATACGTCTCTAAGAGACAGGGTAATTATCGTAAACAACAAAGATTGCTAGGAAAACTAACGCAAAACCAAACAACAGTGCAATTTAAAAAGGTACGTATATGTTCGAAGTTGTCATAACAAATTGAACGAAGAATATATTCAAATTAAATATTTTACAATTTCAAAATATATGTATTTCCTGTTACCCTCTCTGTCTGGTTTTTTTAGGACTCATCTATAACCGAAATGGAAATGATTCCCGTAAGAGTTTCGGACATTTTACATATTTGGTCCCAATGTAAAGATTTAGAATGCTTAAAAGAAATGGATCAACGATTTCAAGAAGCGAATATATTGGGTAAGCTTAAATTGAAGATTTTTCAATAGTAATAGCTGACTGTTTTTTTATTGTTCTGCTGAAAAGAAAGAAAAGTATGGAAAATTGCCCTAAAATATATAGCATACGAAAAAATCAAGCCTGTGACCATAGTTTTCCAATACCTTATTATATACATATACATTTCCAGAAAACCGGTTTTAGGTTTAGGTAAAATCGGGTTTTTTGTGTTTCTCTGTGGAGCATGGAAAACATTAGGTACTACATTGTAGTCTAATTGACAATATTTAGCTAGATTATCACCGTACAAAAATTAAATGATTAATCGTGTTCAAACTACGCATTAGTACAGCCGACAATCTTGCCGACTTCCCTTCGAAATCGATTTTAGCAATCCCTTTATGGGAAATGACTGATCGCGCTCAAACTCCGCATTAGTACAGCCCAACAATTGTGCCGACTTCGAGACGTAATCGGTTTCAGCAATCCCTTTAAGTGAAATGACCGATCGCGCTTAAACCCCTCATTAGTACGGCCGACAATTGCGTCGACTTTGCGACGAAATCGATTTCAGCAATCCCTTTAAGGGGGTTCTTTGAATAATAAATTCTCCTCGAATCGTTTTTGACAGAATATATAAGCCATATACGGCGGTCCCAAAACTAGCCGGCTTGATGTGTAGATTTTGCCAGTAGTTTGATCAATTTTTTTTTTTGTTGAAAAGTGAAGGTTTCCACTAGGCAAACATATGTTTTAGGTTTCAGGGCATCATGTTGTTTAATATTTTTATTTGAGCCATTAAAAGCAAACGATCTCAGTGTTTTGTAATTCAATATTTCCATTTGAATGGTCTCAGTTTTACCGATATCAAAGCCGATCTAGATTCTACTCTTCATTTACGACAGTAAAATATTGGATAGCTGAGTTTAAACGGGCCGTACGAGCTGCCAAGACGAACACTGCAGTGGTCGACCAATTCTGGTGTACACGCCAGACACTGTTAAGACAATCGACAAAATGGCATCGGATGATCGTCGGCTGAAGATGCGTGAGCTAGCTGAAATGATAGGCATTTCAAGAAATGCTATAAATCGCATATCGACAGAAGGTTTGAAGATGAGAAAGCTGAGCGAAAGATGACTGCCGCGTTTACTTTCAATAGAGCAAAAAACAGCGTGGTGAAGATGTTTCAGTAGAGTGTTTCTCGATGTTTCACAGCAATAACGCAGAACTTTTGTGACGATTTAAAACCATGGGTGAAACATAGGTCCAACACTTCACACATGAGATAAGGGGTTAGTCAAAGCAGTGGATTGGAATGGGAAAATCGCGTTTAAAGAAGGCGAAGACGATTCCATCTGCAGGCAAGCTCATGGCGTCTTTTTTTTTTTGGGATGCGCATGGGATTGATTATCTTCAGAAAGGAAAAACCATCAACGGCGAATATTATGCTAATTTATTGCAGAGTTTAGGTGATGAAATTATAGAAAAAAGGCAACATTTGGGGAAAAAGAAAGTGTTGTTTCATCAACACTTCACACATCCACTATTGCAATGGCCAAAATTAATAAATTAAAGTTCGAATTGCTTCATCAAGCACCTTAATCGCCAGATTTAATTTAAATCAATTTATTTATTCAGGATTGTAGTTTTAAGTCTTAAGACCGAATTGATTAAATTATAATATTACAACATATCTTCTCCATAATTCAATAACAAATGGACTATACAACTTTACAATACTAATGTTATAAAAATGTTGTGTATTTTAATAGCAGAAAAATATGATTTACAATATGACAGTCTACTTCATTTATTAGAAATCTTCACTTTGTTTTTCGTGATAAAATACGGAATTATAACTTTAATTGGAATTTACAGCTACTCCATAATATAACGAAAGATTTTATAACAGATTAAATGGCAAAAATTAATAACTACTGGTAAAATTTAGCTCCTTCGGACTATTTTTTATTTCCAAACTTGAAAAAATCGCTCAGTGATAAAAGATTTGCTAACAATAAAGTGTCGCGATTGATGGCTATTTTAAGGAGTTTGACATTTCTTACTGTAAACAGGTTATAGAAGCTATTGAATATCGCTGCAAAAAGTGTATTGAGTTGAAAGGAGATTATGTTGAAAAATAAAGAACAATTTTCCCAACTTTTAGGTGTATTCTTTGTTAGGTCGGCTAGTTTCGAGCCCGTCCACGTCGTATACGATATGTCAAAAAGAATACTAACTTGAATTAATTCTCTTTTCATGTTTTCTTTTTAGGAAAAATCGCTAATATTATAAGACAAGCTCATCAGCGTACATCAAGTTCAACACGTCGTCTCCTACCAGAATTTATATCTATACCACAGTATTATCCCAGTGGTTTTCTAACATTATCCAAGAAATGTTGAAGCAAGAAAACTCCAGCTTAGAAGTAAACAAACAAGATGATGAAATCAGAATATACGCAAAGAAACAGAAAACCACATTATCAACGAAGAACTAACACTCTTTTTTTGTAGCACAATAATTATATCGTCGGAATATCATCTCGTCGTTTATTGTATGTGAAATTAAATCAAATTTCTGCAATTAACCTATATAAACTGCCCTGATTCGTAATACTTTCAACTTAAATTCTAAAGTGGAGAGAGAGCGTGAAGTTGTATCAATTAATAGTCAGTATAAACTGTAACATTTAAGAAACAACACATCTCTTCTACTAATTGGAAATTTTACATTTCGGGAAAATTGTGATGTTCTATATTTCAGTTTAAAAATGTTTCGATTTTAGTACAGATTGGCATACTGGCTCAAAATGCCGAAATGTTGCTGAAATGTTTTACAAAAGACTCGAATCAAAACATGAAACAAGCGGCGTCAAATGTTCGCTGCATGTTGGAAGTCAAATCGAGGGCTGAACTGTATAACAAACAACACATATTATTGAAAAACAACCAACAACAATTTTTTATAGCTTATACTTATACCTATTATTAAAATATTTAATATTTTTAAGTAGCCTGGTATGCTTTAAATCATATTATATTAAAATAACAACAAAAACTAAACAAACCGAAAACACTTTCTATATATAAATATATAATATGTGTGAATGTTGATTATTTGTATATAATGACATGAGAGCAAACCCAAAATTCAGATGAAAAACTTTGAAAAAAAAACTAAAATCAAAAATTTATTCACAGAAATTATTATTGGACAATTTCAGTTAGTCCCCGAATTGGAGTATAATTTAAGTTGGCAGAGGTTTATGAAAGTATCGGGCTCATGGCGACTAACAGTCTTCTACTTAAAGGGAATGCAGTAATGTAGTAAAATCAAATAAAAAGAAAAAAGAATACGTTAGTTATAATCGGTAACCAAATTGCTACATTGAAAACCATCTATAAGAAAACTCACAGCCACTTACAGAAATAGCTATTTCAAATGTACTCCACACCTTCAAATCCATGTCAAACAGTATTATCATAAAGCCACAAATGAATCACATCAACTGGCCGGTGTTCTTGCAGTTTTAAATGGAAACAGCACTGCACGTATTACTGTGTTCGAAAGGTAAGACGGTTTCTAATTTTCTCACATCAGTTATTAAGTCTATTTCACCGCTTTTATTCTCTTCTGGCCCAATTCACTTACATTTACACTTAGACTTTTCCAACTCTTAAATGATGCTTTTCAGAGCACGATGCGGTTGTTTTCAATCGATTCAAAACCGTGTCCCAGAAGGGCTTTTTTGTGTTTAGGAAATAATCAGAATCTACACGGTGCTAAATCAGCCAAATACGGTGATTGTGGAGTGATATTAATTAATTTCTGGTCCAAAATTCACAGTGTGAGATGGCGTATTATCAGACTGTAAAAATTAAGGGTTGTCTGCCCGTAAAGTCTGCTTTTTTTTTGCAAAAAGATTTACGCAAACGGCGCATAATAAAAGAACGTATAATGCGTAATACCAAGATAATCGAAGAAAATCGTCAGAATAGCCCTGATTTTTTTATCGACTTTGGCGTGATCTTTCCGTGCTTACTTCATCTTTGGCACGATATTCACTCGATTGATCGATTGTTTACGGTTCATAATCATAGATCCTAATCTTATCCTATATTATCTGGTGTAGTCATATCTCTCTTTTACTCGTATAATGAGCCAGAGACCATTTCTTATACAGAATTTAATCTAACGTTATTTTTCGCAAAAATAGAGCGTTTATGGTACCAATAGAGACTTTACACCTCTCAAGCTCAAAATACCTCCTAGAATGCAGTCGACTGGAGTCGTTTTTAATTGTCAACATCATCCACAAGATCCATAATTATTAGTTGAGGGATTTCGGGCAATATATCTTAGATTTGCTGGAGGCAACTTCTATAGACAAAGGTTAATGGCCTTCCAAGGCATCATGTGTTCGCAGTTCGTTCTCACCTTTCTGTACACTGTTTATGCCACTTGTAAACATTCATTTCCAATAAAGTCTATTCAACAAAATCCTGCAATTTTCTAAATGTTTACACAGCAGAAATTCCATTCCATAAACAACGTCTAATTTAATTTCTATGTTAAAAAAAATCATACATTATAAAAATCGCCAAAAGCAATTTTTGCATCGTACAAAAGCAAGCGTAGCTCAAACACTAATGACACCTACGATGTAAAACTTGGCACGGATGACTACTACAGTGCTACCAACTTAGAAAAACAAAAGCATTTCTGAGATTCGATATAAAGCCTGTTTCCACAAAACGAATCAATCAATTCCTTTCGAAAAGTAAACGAACAAGTATTTGCGTTCGTTTTTGTAATTCGAATACATTTTCGTTTTGAAGAGGTTAAGTTTTTATTGAGTAGAATTGCCATGAGAGGACCGTTTTTGGGTAAAGCAATATTGAAAAAATATTAAAAAAATATATAAAGTTAACATTGTTTTTTTTTTTTTTTTTTTTTTTTTTTTTTTTTTTTTTTTTTTTTTTTAAACATTGATAGTTGACGAAAACTTTTATACGTTTTACAAAACCTGTAAACAATGGCTTCCATAGACGATTCGTTTACCCAACGTTTTGAATATTTTATATAGGTATGATTTTAATTCATACATCCGAAACGAAATTAAAAACAATTTTGATTATGGAACATTTTGTTTGTATTTAAGTTCAGCATTTCCAATCCAAAAAGCGGACGACGTTTTTGAGTAGCTGACAATTTCTGAAAGCCTGTTAATGTAAACTCAGAAAATAAATTAGCTAAACCATTTTTACATTTCGCAGTTTGACACCAGATCTTCTTTTTCTCTGTCAAGAAACGAAACTACATTTGGTTTCAGTTTTCGATTTACTATTTATTTTGTTCATTTCATTTATCAAAAATAATAACAAAAAAAAAAAAAAAAAAAAAAAAACAATAATGCTAAGACTTTAAGGCCAAAAATTTAGTACGGAAAGAAAGGAAACTGCATAAAACTATATTTTGTCTTATTATGTTTCGATAACGAAAAATGGCATCAATTTAGGTATCCAATTTTGTTCCAGTTAAGAAATGAATTAATGTATTAAGCAATTTATTGTTTCGAATATGAATCAGAAACAAATTTCGAATCTAAATACTGTAAATTTATTTAATTTCGAATCTAAATACTGTAAATAAATTTACAGTATCAAAACCGAAACAAAACGGAACTTTTGTGGAGGTCCCCGGTTTAAATACTTTTGAATATTATTTGAGTAGTGAGCATTTTTAAAAATGACCAAATATATTAAGAAATGCTTTTATTTGTGGTATTTTTTTTAATGAATTGGAATATTTTTTTTATTTTTTGCTTCCCTTCGTACTATAATCTAAGCATGAAAGGGAAATAACCGAAACAAAACGGAACTTTTGTGGAGGTTCCCTTTTGAATATTATTTGAGTAGTGAGCATTTTTAAAAATCCGTCAATATATTGAGATTATGCTTGTATTTGTGTTTTTTTTTAATGAATTGGAATATTTTTTATTTTGTATTTCCCTTTATGCTACAATTTAAGCAGGAAAGGCATATAATGCAAAAAAAAATGCAGGTATAGGCCAGCGGAATACGAGACTCTCCAGCCTAGCATATTTAGCTGGGTGGCCATCATACTCTAATTATCTATGCATCTCTACGACTATCTGCCGTTCGTTTTTCGGGAAGTCATGAAGAGATTAGTTGACATGCATATAACTGATTCTATCTACATTCTATAGTCTATAGGATTACTTTGCTGGGAGATGGACTGAGAGAGCGTTTTAGAATGTGCGCATTGCGTCAAGCGCATTACAAATATTGTGAATAATGCAACTGTGCAGATTAATATGTATTGGACTTGATCATCATAAACTCATGCTTTCCTTAGATTCACGGCATAGTAATATATACGGGATGAAGCTGTCTTTGCCCTCGCAAGAAAAGGCTCCATAATGCCTGCGCAAGGTGCTCTATATAAAGTTTGCGATGTATGTAAAACATACGAGTACATCGCAAAACAATTTAATTAAATTTACAGAACAGTCATCATAGTTTCCTTGCTCCATTACAGTAACCCTTGTTGGGACCTTCTAAAAGTTTTAAGAAAAACTTAATGATTATCTGCAGTATTTTCAATATCGTCAAGGTTTTAACCGAAATAACACATACATAGTTTGTCCCGAAGAACGTTTTCCTTCCCAAGTAAAATTTCACTGGTATAATTTTAAATTAATATTTTTGAAAAAAATATTTCTGTTTTATTACATTCTTCTTTTCTTGCATTAAATAACTTGATTTTAATATAAAAAAACTAAATTTCCTTAACATAATGTTCATATTTGTTTTTTTTTTCTTTTTTCTTGTTGTTATTAATATTGTGATTATTCCTATAATTTGAAGTAAATTGTCTTTGCTATTAAATGAATGATTTTGTTACAAAAAAAAAAAAAAAAAAAAAATAAAATAAAAATAAAAAAAGAAATCAAAATATAATAATTACAACATTAGGTCATACCTCGCCTCATCTCTCTCCTTTCTCAATAGCGCTGCCTGCCGCCGGAATAACTGCCCGGAGGTGGAGGTTGATAATAACCTCCGCCGCCACCTCGGGCAGCAGGCGGTGGATTGCTGTCAACACCAGGTGGCGGCGGCGGAGGTGCGGCCCCACCTCCGGATGATATTAAGGACGACGCGCCTGGGGGCATAGGTGGTACACTGGCATAGTGGGGAGGTGGTGCTCCGCCATAGGAAGTCGCTGCATAGTGGCCCGCAACCGCCATTGGTTGAGGCGGCAATGGGGGAGGAACGACACCGGCCGTTGTGGCTGAAGCTGGCGCACCCGGTATAGGTGGTATTGGCGGGTGATTGTAGCCACCTGACGGAGGTGGCAGTGGAGCACCTTGGGCATACATAGCCGCATGCATGGTTGCATGACTGGCGATTGGCGGTATGGTCGCATACATGTGATGCGATGCATGATGATGCGGGTGGTGGTAACTGGAGGATGAAGTGGCAGCTGCAGCAGCATGAGCTGCGACTACATGATCCATGGATGCAGGAGGTACAGTGGCTATGCTAGAGGCAATTGTGGGTATCGGCTTAACACCTGAAGAGTGATTCATGTCATTGGACGACGAGGAATTCGTTGAGGCTTTCGTTTTACCCGCCGGTGAACCTGAGTGATTTGCTGCGGGCAATGCAGATTTCATTGGTGTAGGGCTGTCGGCCCTACTAGGTGGCTTTTGTGGGGGACTATTGTTTTCCGTGGATTCTTTAGAATTCGTTTGATATAAATCCAACACTTGATGGCATATATCTTCCAATATATCCATGGTAACGTCGGAGACAAACATATCCCACCATCGCGTGTGATTGGGCTGTCTCCCCACCCAATCGACGACGGTAAACTTGCTTAACTTACTGGCTAAGTAAATAAGGGCGACGGCTATTATTTCCGGCTCCCATTGCAGGCACACCACCGTACTCAGGGAGTCATTGACAAAGTTCCAAGCCATTTGAACCATTTTTTGTAGCTTCTGTTGATCACCCTTAAAACATTTGGCATAACGAAGTAGGAATGAGTAAGGATGCTCGACTTGAAGGTCAAATTTAATAGTTTGTAATAGAATGCGTTCCAAAGTGATGACCTCCTAGAAGAAAATGGAATGAGGGAATGCATTTATTTAACATTCTAGCAAAAAAAGTGTAATTTGGTTTTTAAATAGAGAAAGTAAAAACAAATAATGAGAAAATTTAACTATCTTATAATATCAGATTTATTTGGTTTGTTTGAAAACTATTTGAAAATTATGAAGCTTTCTTACTGTGCTCTCGTCCAACACTGTGTCCAATACTTCTGGGGTAAATTTTCTACGCACTCTCTACATTTTGGTTGTATTGTATTGTATTGTATTGTCTAAAGCTACTGCAATTACTTCTACTTTTGTTAGATCTATTGTCTGTATTTCCTGTTTTGCTTAGAAATGAAAATTAATTCCACTTTTCCCGTAATCAGCATTATAATCCTCACAAGGCTCAGAGGAATATCGTTTAGCTTAACCAACTCCACAAAGAGTTAGTCTTCACAAAAATGATCCCAAACTTTTACTAGTGTACTACGATCCATCATGTTTCTAACGCCGTTGACAACGCCACATCTTTACGAGATGGAAACCGTCGCAAAACCCTGATCAACGTCCTCACAAAATATACGGGGACAAATACGGGTTACGCCCAGCTCTCTCACTTTGATTACGGCCATGGGCCCTGCAGACTTAACTAGGCACTTTTCTGCAATTTTTTTACGATAATTTCTGATTAGATTAGATTATATGTTTGATTAGACGTCAAGCTTTCAGTTATTTATAGAACCTAACGATATTGGAGTAGAGAAAGAAGCCTTTTTACTAACGGAAGACTAAATGACGTCATTTTCTTTTGTTGCCTGAAAAACTTGCAACAGTTTAAATAATTGTTGCATTGTTGCATGTTCATCTTTACACTTAAATAGGTCATTGCGTTCTCAATATGCGGTGAACAAAGAAAAAAAGCATTTACAAGCTTTGTGTTCTACAATTTATAACTGGTCCCTGTTTTCCTGCTAAATAACGAATTGTGTAGTTTTTTTCTTTGCTATTTCAGTTGACATCAATACGTCTAGAATCCAAACACTCCTCTTAAATTGCAGGAGAAATTCACATTACAAACATTTTGCAGAAAAATCAATGATTCTACATTTTACACTTAAAAGACATCAACATAAAATTATTTCAAAACTTATCAAATATGCAAGTTTACCTCCTTTGGTTCCTTTCCAAACGAATAGAAGTGATTATCAGTTAATAATTGTCGTGCTATCAAGATAATATCTCGACATTTCTTTGGTGTCTCCTCCACTTTTCCTGCCAACAGCAGGCAACAACATGCCGTCACATACCGTGGGAATTGTTTAAACGATTGAAACATATAAAAGCGGTGAAAGTACACAACACCCGTCGCCATTGTGTTATGGCCCAAGCCCATCTGAGTGCCACAAGTCATGATGAAGCGTGCGCCCTCCTTGCGATAGCGTCGCTCCGTCTCCAACGGTATGCCATCGCGGACCGAGGGTGTATCGCGCAATTCATTCTTGTCATAATACCAACAGGGCATTGTTTGTAGCGGTCACTTTGTTGCACGTTTTCTTTCAACGACCCCAGTTCCGCAATTTTTTTTTGTTTAACGCTCCGGGATTTGTTTACGTCTTGTTGAGTGGTGTTGACTTTCCGGGATATTCGCCAACTGTGTGTGTGAATGTGTATGCAGGTTTGTTGTGTGTCACTCAAACAGCACAAAATGCTTTCGCTGGAAAATGTGCCTCGTTCTTGCCACTTTTCTTATTCTCATAAGTTTCTTTTTATTTATAATAGCCCGTGGCGTGATGTTTAACTTATTTATACGATAAAATTAGGTGTTGTTTGCACCTTTTCTATAAAATTTCGTTAGTTTTAAGTTGGAAATGCCGAGCACGTAAAACTTTTCCTCCTTCCCACAATTGTCAAAAGTCGTACTATTTTGAATGACTGACAGATGGAAAGAAGAAGAGTGAATGAAACCATATGTTTTGCACATATAGTTGTATAGAAGGCAAACTGGCATGCAGGGTTCGGAAATCTAGCGCACTTAAATCTGTTTAAAATATATAGAAATTAACTGGAGTATTAAAAAAACGCGTTCATCCAAGAAACGGGTTTATCGATTATTTCGAAAAACGACGGTTTTAAATAAATCAGTTCCACAATCGTTTTTTTCCGGGCCAAAAGTTTGAAATTATTTTTGAAAGCGGAATGCAAAACTAAAATTATCAAATAAAATTTGAATTTTATACAAAAAAAATTTACATAATTAAATTTTAGGAAAATTTGGAAAATTCGTTCGAAAGTTGTTTATAATTTTTACGCTTGGAAATCTAATTAATGCTAAAGATTTTGGATACAAATTTATTATGATGCATTTAAAATAACCTGTTTCTCTGGTAGTGAAAATCGTTTTCATAGGTCGTTCGAAAATAGCAATTTAGAAAAAAAAATCGGCTTTCATAAAACTTTTGTGTTGATTTTGGGTAAAATTATTACAAATAGTCGTCACTTAATAGCATTAAAATCGTGTGAAGCATAGAAATTTCCCCTTGAGGGAAATTAAAATATCGTTCTTGATAGTGTACAGAAGAATATACACCAAGCTAACTGTGAGGCCAAGTGCATATTTTCTAATTGAAAATGTATTTAAGTATTTGGTTGGAGTAATTACCCACAAGGGTAACCTTAAGGTTCTTTGTTATTGAATGGATCATCAGTTGTATATATATATACAAACAGATTACGCATATTCGAAGTAGATATAAAACGACTAATTGAACTTTTCTCATTACAACAACCAACAACGAGAATGGAGGATTGGTCGTTATTGAAATATGTTTGTTTACAAATATGTTTATTTACATCAAGAATAATGACAATAAAATAAATAATAAATGATAATAAATAAATCTAACCTATTACAATTGGAATAATTTGGTTTTTCCTCTCTTTACCTTTTTCATTCATTTTGAGGGAATTGTTTATTCCTTACTCTATGCTCATTGGAAGTGTAAATAGCAGTAAAGTTGACATCGATTTTTGTTCTCAAAAAATCTGGTTACCTTTTCTATTATTTTGTATTCCGGACCCTGCTGTTCACTTCCACCATTGTGAATGTACACTTGTCAATAATGAGTCGTTGACATTAAGGGCAGTTTTTGGACTCAATATTTAAATTTCAACTTGTTTCCAATAGCAAATAATTGTACAGAAAACGATGCAATTTGATAAATTTCGCCTCTGTGTGTGTTATCTTGTAAGCACAGTGCTGATCAGTCTCTTTGTCTACTCATTGATTTCTAACAATTTACAAAACAAAAAGAAACTCGAAAGGTTAAAGGAAGATGTCGATGAAATAGCTGTAAGTTTTTGTTTGTTGATATAAGTATAAATAGAATTTAAACCCAGATATAATCAATGATCTTAAAGCATTTAGTCCTCCACACACCTCCCAGCGGCAAAGAACCGAAACATCTGACAGATGTAGTAGATAATATGATAAAGAAACGTCTGGCAGGCATATGGGATGATTTGTATGCTATTAAGAAATCCATAAGAAGTGGCAAGGAGTGCAGTGGTATTGATGACGGTACTGGCACTACGAAGGTGAAAAGTGAGGGGACCCTGCTGAAGGCCGAAGAACGTATAAATTACGCGTCCGAAGAATTGGGAGCGGCAGTGGTCCAAATCAAGGCGGAGGCTATATGTCCGTTGCAGTTCTTCAAATCTTGGATGGGTATGGATTTCGCCTCCAATCCACCCATAAGAATGTTAAGAAGCACTATGGAACCGGGATCTTGCTTTGCCTATAAATACGATAAAGCAGACGTGACAATTAGGCTGGCACATGAGGTGAAACGGATCAGAATTTAAAATATGCAATATAAAACGATTCTCATTCTTAGATATTGGTGGAGCAAATTTCGCTGCAACACATAACCAAGGAGCAGTCACCGACGGGTGACACATCTTCGGCGCCCAAAGATTTTCACCTCTTGGTTAGTAAACTTGTTGGCAAACTAAAATACCGAATTTCTCGTCACTTTTACTTTTCTTGGTATTGCAGGGGATTCGTGGAGACTTTAGTGAATATTCGTTGGGTAAATATCGCTTTGACAACAATGCCAAGAGGCCATTGCAATATTTCAATATTGTGACAAATGATAGATTGGAATATTTAAGGTTTCAATTTGAATCGAATCATGGTCACCCAAATTATACCTGCATCTATAGGTAAGAACTGACACACACACATAGGCCCTGCGGCTGCTATACAAAATGTGATCATGGTGTAATATTTTTATTATTATTATTTTTTTTTTTTTTTTGATTTATTCTGAAGTTATGATGTTCTAAATTCGAAAACTGCTATAAGTTTACATTTACGCGATAATGTTTTTGCTTAATAATATTTTAAAATTTTTTAGTATTTTACGTTTACTTTTTATAATCTTTTTTCATATGATTTATGATAAATATACGAATTAATTTACATTTGATCCAGATGCATCGGACTTTTTTCTGACATCAAATGCTAACACAAAGTTATTTATTAAAAATCTGTACACTTTTTAATATTCTTTCGCATCGTTGTTAGCCTAGATGTTTTAAACGTTTTTTGAAAACATTTTAATAAAAAATCGCTGGTTTCGATGTAAATGCTAATTCAGTGCATTGTAAGTTATATTTGGAACTGTTATACCAACTATTACACTTTCAAATTACATTAAGTAATTGCTATAAAATTACCATACTATGAATATAAAGTTTTAACCTATTTTATAATGTTTTGTTTAATTTCCCTTTCAGAGTTGCTGTTTATGGGAAATTTTGAGAAACTTATTAACTGTTATATACAATATATTTTCCAAATATTTATTTTAAATTATTTTATCTTAATATATTTGTTTACGTTAATGTTTAGATTCTAACTATTTATTAAGTTACATATATATCTGTGTAATTTCCTTTAAATATAATTAAAAAGAAATTTTTAAATTATCTACATTTGTTTAGTGCGTTAATTTATATTCATTCATTAATCATATCAATTCATATCTGTTCTTTAGGTTATGCTGTAAGAGATGTTTACCACTTATTTAGTTATTTTGAGTGCGCAGGAAAAAAGTCTTAAGACTGGGGTTCAGTTAAGAAAAAAATAAAATAATGAGTAAGTTGAAATTACAATTTAATTCTTCCTATTCTATTTTTTCTTTTTCATAATTTGGCCGGACAAAATTTGACATTCACACAAAATTTAAAATTTATCCGGTTAGCGATTTCAGAGCCCTCTGTAAACAATTATCCACGTGCTTTTTATCTGGAGAAAAATAAATTCTCTCATAAATTCTTTCCCTGTGGCCGTTGTAAACAGTTTTTTGTGCATGTGTGAAATACTGGTAATCCGGCCAGTATTGCCAGTTTCACATATTCTAAGCTTGTTTTTAGCATATTTTTTGTGTCACTGCACTTTTTTCTTGAAACATGATGCTAAATACTTTCCTCAGCTGATTCAGCCTGCAGCGAAATGAAAGGATTTCGACACAAAATGACGAAGGAAAACTATATTGTTATTATTAAAATAGTGGTCCAAGAATACAGGCTTAGTATGCAGTTCGGATGACATTTACCATAAAGACTTTTTGTTAATGATGTTACCGAAATTTTCGGCAGCTGAATTTTTCAAACACCATTCAATCTCACGAAAATTAATTATTATATCATATTTTTATGGAAATTGATGTTTCAATAATTTTTATGCTTCGTAATATCTAGAGATTCGAGAATTAAAGAAATTCGAGAATTAAATATATTGCATTTTTGAATGGGGAATATGGGTTAAAATAAGTATAATAATAATAAGGATTAATTTGAACTTTGGTGTAACTCCACTTAAGTCCTTTTTCCTTGTAAGCACAGATATAATGCGTAATAGAGGCGAATTTTAACACTAATTCGCTTATCAATTACTTTGTTTACGATTTTGTTAGCATGATTTAAAACATCTGAAAAAACACTCATTTTCAATATAGAAAATTGTAGAGCTGATTTTGCATTTATATTTCGGCTATTTTGGTTTTATTTTGTTTGTCATGTGTGGCAACACTAAGTGTTATTATCTTTCTTGTGCGGAAGGCAAAACAATAAAACTGAAAGTTTTGCGCAGATGAGAATAGAATCCAACAGTATGAACAAACACATAAACTCAAACATAACAAATAAGATGAAGAGAGAACAATGTATCTATCGATGTCGATTCACGCTCGCATTGTTTGGTTTAGCGAAGTATCGCCATAAGAGCGCAGTCATAATTTAACTGTGCTCAGTGGCGGTGGTGGAACTTGCAAACGGATGACAGTCGTGGCAAAACGCGTGAAAGTGAATACAACCCACCAAATTAAACGGAAATTGTAAAGAAAAATATTAATAAAAATATTGTATATTAAGAAATTATCAAAAGAAAAATAAAAGCAAGTTTGTGTGTTTCCTCTTGCAAAAGTAAAGGAATTGTGGGAAATTTATGAAGATTTCCTTGCCAAGTTAGTGCATGAAAAGAAAAATACACAGATAAAAGCAAAAAGCTGTTAAAGCAGTAGTAGAAGAAGAAGCAGCAGCAGAAACTGTTGTACAACTTATTTTTTGTGCACACACAAACACACACTTGCAGGAAGGAAACCTAAGATTTAGAGCAAGCAAAACGAAGCTCAAAAAGTACTCCAGAAAGTAGAGAACCACAACGCAACGACATCCAAACATCAACCAACCAACGAACGACGGGCGACACTAAATCTAACAAGACAACCCAACCGCTAAAAAAAGAGAATAGAGAATAGCATTATTAGTGTTGCAATACATAAAGAAAGTAACAAAGGAAGGTTGGAAAAATAACGACAGTAACGCCAGACAATACGAGCAGTAGTGTAAACAGTAGCAAACTGCAAGAGAATCTAAGCGAAACGTAACCGTGTGTATAAGCTTTTTATTTTTGTGTTGCGGTTGCCAGCGGTGGCGTTATATTTACCCAGAGATATAGAACAGCTAGTAATTGGTTTGCCAGAGAGAAGAAAGAAATAAAACCACGATTTATTGATTATATCTTAAGGAAAATTAAAGTGCTTTAAGTGAAAGATAAGCCCTCCCCACATGAAGTGGTAAAAGTCGAAGTTAAAAAAAGATTTAACAGAATAACAAATGAGCCTATAACGTACACGTTTTTTTATCCAAAATACTACAGTTCGAAATTGTAAAGCAAAAGTTTAACAATAAAATTTCAAAACAAAAAAAGAAAAATTGTTACAGAGCGTTTTGAAAGTAGTAATTTTAAATAATTAAATAATTCTAATTAAATTAAATAATTAATTCTAAATAATTAAACAAGTGTATCAGTATCTCCAACAAAATGGTTCAGAAATTTCAATCTCCCGTCAGGGTATACAAATACCCTTTTGAGTTGGTTATGATGGTAAGTTGAATTTCATTTGTTACAACATTCATTCACATATTTGAAGGCTGATATTGACCTAAAAAAGAGTACCTTTTACCCCTTACGCTTTATCAAAAAAGTACCAGGAATTGATTATTTAAAAAGCCCGCCTAAAAGGATATTCAAAATTCGTTTTGTCATTTAAGGCTGGTACTTTGCTGTCGTTTTGCGATGAAACTACAAAGATAGTATGATGTTTTTGCGCGAGGAAAATCTTTCTTATGAGGCAATGCCACCTTTTTTGCGTTGGTTTCTACAGAGTTATCCATTTGCCATTTCATTCGTTCGGCATTGCCATTTCAGACAAATTTTCCTCGCGTAAAATTGTAGTACTGTCCTGCGGACAAATGCAGCTTCAAATTTCACGACTATTTTTATTTTATGAAGGTTTACCGTGAAAAGTAAGTCTTAGCAGTCTTAAGTCGACACAAATATCTTCTACATCATGTCATTTAATTTGTTTACACTGCACGAATTGGATAAGAATATCGAACAAAGAATTTGTCTAAAATTTTGTACTGCAAATGCGAAGATTTGCCTCACTTTGGTCGGCCATCGACGTCATCAACTATAGTCATCATCGATAATGTGAAGGAAATGTCTCTTCCTTTGAAAGATGTCTTTTCCCTATGAACTAGTGTATCTTTCATATGAAGAAAACTCATTTTGGAAGACATTTTTTATACGAAGAATTGCCTTGAGATAAAGGCACTGTTCATATGAAGAAGTACCCTAGTACACATTTCCACATGGAAGGTGCCTTCGGTGATATTGCCGCCTTTTTTTCCACATTAGAAACGTCTTCCATTACAGTTTTCTCCATAAGAAAAAGTGTGTTTTTTTATTATATTTTTCGATATCAGACATCTCTTTAGTGACACTTTTCTATATGGATAACGTTTTCCAAGACGTTTCTCTATATGAAATGTTGAAGAGAAAGCCGCTAAACTTTTTATATCTCATGAATCAATTTGTACCGCTTTTCCTTGATTGTTGAGATATTTAGATATTGTGGCTCAACCATTTCCGAAAGACTCGACTGGACTTTCTTTAAAAACTCAATCGAGTAAGAGCCGCTCGCTGAAGACAAACTAACACGTGTCAATTCCGATCCAGCACTACAACTGGTGAGAAGACATGAATTTGACAGGTTGAAATGCAAACCAGTCACTTTTCAACTGAGTCCTAACCGCAAAAAATATATCAAAGTTAACCAAAAGTCGCGGTGTTGTGCACTCGGATTTTTTGCCATAAGGTCAGACGATAAAGAAAGAATATTTGCGGTGCATTATGTGGCGTTTGAGACAATAAATTCGTCGAAATAGGCCAGATTTATGGAAAGAAAACTCAGATTATCATTGCGAATGAATTTCTGCTCAAAAACTAAACAAATGTCATCGAACAATCGGAGTATTCCAAGTTCATTGCACCTGCTTTCAGTCGATAAGAGACGTAAAAAGTATTCTAGGAGAGAGCTGAAGTGTTTTCAATTAAAATGGTTTTTTGAAAAATGTTTTGATATGTGGATTAATTGTTGGCATAAGTTAGTTATTTGGCGATGCTACAAATTAAAATGAATAATAGATATTTTGGAGTTTTAGTCACCATTTGATGATACTTTTTCTGAGACAATGTACAGGCTTTATTATCGGGTATGGTTCCGAAAATTGTATATCTTAAATGTGTGGCTACAAGAAAAAACGACTTAAGCGGAGTTAGGACAAATCCGAGTTTATTCGTTATTGTGATTGTAGTTATTTTGACGAATATTTACGTCCAATCGCCATTCCAAAATTTTTTTATAGGTCACAAGTTGTAGTAATTACACCAAATAGCGATTTTTAAAAAATGACATTATATTTCTAAACATTGATATAAGTAAAATCATAATTTTGTTAGTAACATTAATGGGTTTAGAACACGTGATATCAAAATTCCGTATATTATAAAAGTTATGACCAATTTCCATAACAGCGATTTTTACATGTAAATGTTTATATGTAAATGTCTAATGCAATTAAGACACAATGTAATTAGGCGGCAATATGTCTAAGCACGATTTCAAATTTCGTATACTTTAAAAGTTATAACAAATTGCCATAACAGTAATTTTTACGAAAATGTTTAATATCTAAAAACGGTAAGTTCCGTTTTTCCTTGTAGGCACAGAAATAATGAAATAATTACAAATAATTAACTAATTTGAAGTATATAATTGAATAATTACCTTTTCTCTGACTCGCAACCACCCAACCTTTTGTTTTCCTTAGCTTTATTTATTATTCCATTTGTTTTTGTTTTCCAAATTCCAAAAATCTCAAAGCTACATGTGATATGGATGACGTTTTATTTCAAGTAAGTTGAATGTTCTATCACTTCAGCGCTCTCTACCTTTGATCTTTCTATCAAATCCCTTAGCCTAGCGTGTAAGTAGGTCGCTTCGTTAAGAGCGATAGTTGGAGCGTTAACACTAGTTCTAGCTGTATGTATGTGTGTGGGTGTGTAGTTCATTCCCTAGGGGGATATTTGACGCCGTTGGCTGGCTAGCTGGATGGCTGACTGTAGGCAGTTAGAGGGGGTTGTGCACGATTGTGTCCGGTGGCAAAGTTTGTGTTATCAAATCAGTTTTTGTCAAAACAGGTGAATATTTAGGTTAAAGTGCTCAAGCAAATTATACCGCTGACGAGTCGAAAGCAAGTTGGAAGATTGTGATTTACTGTAATTAGTTTAGGGATTGGGAATACCAAAGAAGAAGTTCTAACACGAATTGTTAAAGTAGTGTGGACAACATTTGTAATGCACGAAAGTTCGTCTCGTTAGCGTGCATGATTTCAGCGTTCTACGAGGGCTGTCCAAACTCTAGCCGAACTGAAGTATAGATGGTGCCAGCAGTTTGACATTTTTTTTTTTTTTTGTGAAAAGTGGCAACCTTATTTAGCATTTTTATTTGAGTCATCAAAAGTAAACGATCTCAGTGAATTTGTAAACATGGAAAAATTTGGTCACCGTTATGTAATTCAATATTTCCATTTGAAAAGTCTCAGTGCAACCAATATTAAAGCCGAGCTAGATTCTACTCTGGGGGAGTCTGCTCCTTCTTTTATGACTGTAAAATATTGGGTAACAGAGTTTAAACGAGGCCGTACAAGCTGCCAAGTCGAAAACCGTAGTGGTCTTTTAATTAAAGTGTCCATGCCAGACACGGTTAAGAAAATCCACAAAATGGTAATGGATGATCATCAGCTGAAGGTGCTAGCTGAAATGATAGGCATTTCAAAAAGCGTTATACATCGTATATTGACCGACGATCTAAAGATGAGAAAGCTGTGCGCAAGATGAGTGCCGCTTTCAATCGAGCGAAAATAGCGTTTTAGTGCAGTGTTTGGCAATGTTTCACCGTAACAAAGCCGAATTTTTGTGTCGATTTATAACCATGGATGAGACATGGGTCTACCGCTTCACATCTGAGACAAAGGAACAGTCAAAGCAGTGGACTGGAATGAGAGAATCGTGTTTAAAGAAGGCGAAAACGATTCCACCTGCAGGCAAGGGGTCATGGCGTATGTTTTTTGCGATCCGCATGGGATCATTTTTATTGACTATCCCCAGAAAAACCATCAACGGTGAATATTATGCTAAATTATTGCAGCGTTTAGGTGATGAAATTATGGAGAAAACTCCGCATTTGGAGAAAAAGGAAGTGTGGTTGTATCCAAACTGCGGTGCAGTTGACACATCCACTAATACGATGGCCTAAATTAATGAATTAAAGTTCGAATTGCTTCACCACGCATCTTATTCGCCAGATTAAGCTCCCTCGGGTGATTTTCTATTTCCAAAGTTGAAAAAATGGCTCGGTGGTAAAAGATTTTCCAACAGTGAAGAGGTGGAGTCTACTGTTGATGGCTATTTTAAGGAGTTTTAATGAGTTCGACAGTTCTTACTATAAACAGTGTATAGAAGCTATTGAATATCACTTGAAAAAGTGTATAGAACATAAAGAAGATTATGTTAAAAAATACAGAACATTTTCCTCAACTTTTTAGTGCTTCTTTGTTAGGTACTGCCCTCGTAATTTGTAAACCATTGTTAGCGGTTATCTTTTTCCAAACATTACTACGAGTAGTTTCCTTCCCCCTCTCCATCGCTGATCTGTCGATTCAGTTGTTTATAGCTGTTATTAAATGTCTTTGCTGAAAAACTTTTCGCATGACAACATTTCAATTTCTTCCGTATCTCGTTTAATTGCATTTAAAAAATCCAACCAACCTACATAAATATCGTTACCTTCCTTCACTCGTTACCGTAATTCCGTTGAATAATTTCAAATCGTTCGGTGAATTGTTTTTGGCATAGTTATTATGCTCATACTACAGTTTTCGATTACAAAAATCGAAATGACATTCAAAAATACGTTCAACTCATTCCAGGTGAGTTCGTGTGTATGTGTATGTATGTTCGCGTGTGGGAATGTAAACCGCATTAGTGGGGGGTTTTCGAATCGAGGTAAATTTAAAGGTTGAAACTACAAAATGCCAATGAATTAGCAATAGATGACATTTCGGATAGGGCTGTAGACAATACCAAAGGCAGAGTTAAAAGCGTAGTTGTAGGCAAATTTGTGAAAGGATAAAAGCTAATTTCGATGGAATAAGTTTTCGAAACGCAGCAAATTTTTAAGTGGAAAAAAATCTCTATCTTATAAGAGTCAATTCAGTGTGCTTATTCTTGATATGCTCGTGCAAAGCTTAAACGATCGATTTGGTAGCATCCTATTTCCTACTGGGAATATGTGTGACATTAAATTTTGCAACTTACTTAGCAAAGACACAAACCGACTTGAATATCAGAGCTCTAAGGACCAGCCATCACAGTCAACATGGAAGCACTTCTCCCGACCTTCCTACAAACTGTTATTGTTTTTATTTTTTGAATAAATTCAACTTCGGAAATTATTTTGATGAAAAACTACTTAAATATTACAAAACTGTATAATAAATGATATTATAATTAAAAAATATTAAATATTAAAAACTAGACAATAATTGCCATTATTTGGCACTAGACTTATTGACGAAACTCTTTCCACAGGGTTACCGTGGACGCACTTTAGCCAAATCACATGGGAATTGTTTAAATTTTGTGAAAAATATTATATTCAGAACATTGTTTGAGAAAAACGTTTTAAATATTATTAAACTGGACAATAATTGTTATTACTTGGTGCTGGTCTACTATAAAAAGCTGTCTCACCACGGACGCACTTTAGCGGAGCCACCGAGAAATTTTTTAAATTTTTTCAAAAAATTTTATATTCAAAAGTCTTGGGGGAAAGCGATTTAAATAACGTTAAAGTAGGCATTTACAGATATTATTCAGCGCTAGTCCGATAGAATAAACTCTCTCCAGATGGCCGTCATAGACGCATTTCGTCCGAGCCACCGCGAATTTCTTAAAATTTTATATTCAGAACATCGTTGGGGAAAAACGATTTAATTAGCATTAAAATAGGCAATTGTAGATATTATTCAGTACTAGTCCGATGAAACAAACTATTTCCTGATGGCCACCATGGACGCACTTCATCCGAGCCACAAGAAAATTGTTAAAATTTTTTGTAAACTTTCATATTCCGCAAATTAAATATTATTAAAATTTAATGTTATTAAAATTAAATATTATTAAAATTAAATATTATAAAAATTAAATATTTTTAAAATTAAATATTATTAAAATTAAATATTATTAAAATTAAATATTATTAAACTGGGTATTAATTGCTATTATTTGGCATAAGTTCGATTGCCGAAACTCTATGCTGGAATCATTACATAATTAGATAGACTATCCTCCTTATGTTTTCTATCAGCTGTGAAAATTTTGTTTAAATATCCGTCGTAGATCGAAAGATACTCACGATTATTTGTATGTACCCCATATCAAATACAGGGTGGCGCAATAGAACGTGCATATTAAAAAAATAGATTAAAAAATAAATACGAAAGGTATGGTTAAAATAAATCTAAGGCATTGTAGAGTAATAAATGGAGTTTATTTTTTAAAAATAACATCATTTAAATGGTGACCCTCTCTACGACGGCACTCCTCTAACCGCAAACGAAAATTATTGAAAACTTTCTTCAGTAATACTGGTGTAATGACTGCCATTTCACCACGGATATTCTCCTTGAGCTGAACGATGTTTCTTGGATTATTACTGTAGAGTTTGTATTTGAGGTATGCCCACAAAAAAAAATCAAGAGGCGTCAAGTCTGGACTACGTGGGGGCAATGGGATATCACCTCTTTTCGAAATCAGTCTGCCAGGGATCATCTGCTTCACCACCGCCATGGAGTCATTTGATGTGTGACAGGTAGCTCCATCTTGTTGGAACGAAGTTCTGGAATTCACTATTCTTGAACTTTCAATTTCTGGAGCCAAAAATCCGTCCAACATCTCAACATAGCGTTCCGTATTAACCGTGACGTTTTGGCTCCGCGTATTTTTGAAGAAAAAAGGGCCAATTATTCCTCTGCCAGAGATTGCTGCCCATACTGTCACTTTAGGACTATGCAATGGTTTTTGGTGTTTGAATTTGGGATTTTCACTGTTCCAGTAACGACAATTTTGACGGTTTACAAACCCATTCATAAGGAAATGAGCCTCGTCAGAGAAAAGGATATTGTCAAAATTGGAAAATCGATTAAGCATTTCATTAGCAAATGCGAGCCTTGCTATGAAGTCAGACTCTTTCAATTCTTGTGTTAATTGCAGCTTATATGGATGCAGTTTAAGATCCAATGTTAAAATTCGTTGCAAACTTCGTCGCGATAATTGTAAGACAGACGATCTCTTGCGAGTCGACATTTGTGGATTTCGTCGTACTGACTCCATAACTCTCTCAACATTGTCTTCGGTCCTAGATGTTCTTGGGCGACCATTTGCTTGTGGTTTAAATGTTGAACGCTTTACCCATATTTTAATTAAATTAGCACTCGGAGCTTCACTAATTCGCCGTAGTCCATATTCAGCACAATATAGTCGCCTAGTAGCAATATATGAACGAGAGTTCTCGTAAAATGCGCGCACGCAAAATGCGCGACGCTTCCCGTCGAAGCGATTCATAGCGACTAAAACTCCATGAGCCCGCCAACCCAACGATGTAGGCGCCCCCTCGCCCGCGCCTTTTCTACCCCGCAAAAAAAGATGATGCAATATGCACGTTCTATTGCGCCACCCTGTATTTCTATGAACTCACCTTACACAACTCTACTAACCAAAGTGGTTCTTATCTTTGCTAGTACGAATTTAATAATACCGTTATAAGCTTTACTTCTATAGAGCTCGTTTCGTAATTGCTTTGAATTACCTTTTACTTTGTAGATTTCTTTAAAAGTTCTCTGAAAGGAAATACATTCCCGTATGGCAAAATTACTCTTAAAAGTTGCTGTTCTGCGTTTCATTTTTTTCCAGTCATAAATCTTTGACTGATTCTATTTCTCTTCAGCCTGCACGTTTCTTCACAACCAAAAAAGGTGCTATATGATCGTTTGATAGTTATTTAGCATTTTCATCTTTTAAGGTCTTTAAAAAGTTGTAGTCAATTTGATAGTCATTTAGCGTTTTCATCTTTTAAGGCATTTAAAAATTGTAGTCTGACTAACCGCTTTCTGCGGTGTAAAATATACTTTCAAAATAATTTAAAAATAATTTACGACATTTCAATGAGAAAATTTCAGAATTTTTTTGATTCATTCAAATGTCATTATCATGTATACGAGATAAAGAAATATCTAAATTATTTATACAAAGAAACAATAACAATGCCAGTGACGTGGTAAATACTAGACAGCTGGGGATATTTAAAAACAGTTTCTAAAATGATATTTTGCAGACAAATTTAATGTTGTAATAATTTTGAAGAACTGATGCGTCCTCAAATTATTGTGCAGGGTATGCAATTCATCCGCTGAGAAATTTGTTCCAAAACGTGTTTTCACAACTATTTTTCAAAACCAAGTCCTTGCACCTAGAAATTGTCTTTCAAAACACTTTCTTGCTAAGAAATAGCAAAAGTATTTTCTTAAAGATTTCTAAAAAAATAAAATGTTTTCCAACATTCTTTACTACGTGAAAAGTTTTTCCTAAGACACTTTTATATAGGAACACAAGAGAATCCTTAACAAATTGCCTTCCAAAAACCTTTTTAGCAGAGCCTTCAAAGTGATATTTCTGTATAAAGAGAAAAATTGCCTTCTATCAGATTTTTCTTTTTCAAGATTTGCCTTACAAGGGAGGCACTTTTCATATAAGAATTGTCTTGAAAGTCACTTTTATACAGAAAAATATAGTGGAAGGTAAGCTTCATAAAGGAAAGTGGTACGAAATACATTTTCATATAGAAAAGTTTCCTGGAAGGCACCATCAAATAGGAAAGCTTTATTTGAGACATTTTTCTTATAGAAAAGTGAACAGTTTCATGGGAGAGAGAGAGACATTTCATATAGAAAAGTGTCATGAACTACATCTTTCGCACAGGAAAGTTCAATGGGAGGCACTTACCATGTAGGATGGTTTCATGGGAGACACTTTTCATACATTTTTCTATATAAAAAAGTGGCTTGAAATATACTCTTCAAGAAGTGTTATGAAAGACACATTTCATATAGAAAAATTAAGAGAAAAACATTATTTATATTGAAAAGTGTCGTGAAAGACGCATATGTATATAGGTATATGGAAAAGTGTCGTGAAACTTTTCATATAGAAAAGTGTCGTGACAGACACTTTTCATATAGAAGAGTGTCGTGGCAGACACTTTTCATATAGAAGAGTGTCGTGGCAGACACTTTTCATATAGAAGAGTGTCGTGGCAGACACTTTTCATATAGAATAGTGTTGTGACGGACACTTTTCATATAGGAAAATGTCGTGACAGACACTTTTCATATAGAAAAGTGTCGTGACAGACACTTTTCATATAGAAAAGTGTCGTGACA
>JAHXMU010000708.1:1396758-1428424 GCA_019455685.1 Philornis downsi | reverse complement strand
TTTACCAAATAAGCGGGTTTTTTTCTACCACAGTCAAAATTCTATAGTTTTTTAAGTAATTCTTAATACATTAAAATGTAGGAGAGTGTTAAAGGTTCGAGTCGAACATATTCAATTGTTCGAAAAATTTGATGAGTTTCCGCATTTGTGAATAAAATTTGTTTGCTGGGTTATTATGAGGATTTTATTGCTTGCAAAATTGTTTAATAATAAATAACATATACAGCTTATAACACATTACATATGTTAACGATATCTATGCTCAAAAGAAAAGAATACATTTTAAGCTTATTGAAATTAATGGCCGGCCACAATTCTTCACATCATCATCCCGTGCAATTGAGCGAATTTGTTGGCAAATTTATTTATGAACAATTTTGCAATTTTCAATTTAACACCTTAAATTTGTTAATTTTTTTCAATTGCAGCTGTTCATGTGTGTGTTTGTTTTCGTTTTTTATTTTTTCAAAAGAACATTATAAACAATTTAAAACACTTTGTTGTTGTTTTCAAACAATTGTCGTACTACGTTGTATTGAGAACAATTTGTATCCTGACGCAAGCGTTATGAGGTTAGTTGTAGAATTTCTACATTTCTGTGAACACAGCCTCAACTTGGCTACCGTGTTCCAAAGATGGAATGAAGTATTCACTAAATGATTTTTTATAATAATAGTCGTATAATGAATACTAAGAAAAGAATTAGTTTCAAATGGAACTTTTTGTGTGCCAAATGACTGGAAATATTACAGAAGGTTTACGACGAATCGAATTTATAAAAAAAACACGTGCATTTGAGTGGTACAGTGCATTTAAAAAGCGGTCGAGATTTGGTGCAAGATTTGCCTCGCTGTGGTCGACCATCAATGTCTTCAACTGAAGTTAAAGTCGATAAAGTAAAGGAGAAGGTGACTGAAAATCGCCAATAGAGTCCGAAAGAGATAGACGCTGAACTTTTTGTAATTCGTTGCCGTTTTTTGTTTTGATGATTGGATTATGTATTGCCATAAGTGTATTACTGCGGGGAGAGTTTTCTTTGAAGGCGACACAATAAATTTGAACATAAAATAATTATTTTAAATTTTGTTGACCGATTTCCGCAACTTTTGTGATAACATGTATACGTCATAAGATACCGTTTTCAGTTCAATATAAATTCCAGTTAGATTTGGCAACATGAATAACATCTACCTGGGATTTAACTGATTCCACACATGATTCCCACATTGTTGGTAGAGCTTCTTTATACTCTCTAAGTATTCTAAAGGCTTCATTATAAACTTCGCTTTCTTCGCGATAAACAAAAATATTGTTTTTCACCTTCAATATTTGATGAGTTTAAGGTTTTA
Source organism: Philornis downsi (assembly GCA_019455685.1). Classification (NCBI taxonomy): domain Eukaryota; kingdom Metazoa; phylum Arthropoda; class Insecta; order Diptera; family Muscidae; genus Philornis; species Philornis downsi. Next base: position 1,427,075 of record JAHXMU010000708.1, on the reverse strand, counting down.
CGTTAAAGGTTAAAATTCCCATTGGTTGGTGTTAATATCTTTTGCATATCTGATGAAAATTAATTGCTGATATTTTAATTCGCATTACACACTTTATAAAGTTGCGGGCTTGCAGTTTTCGTTAACGTTTTTAACATGCAATATTAACGTTGGTTGCCAACGCCTCAATGAACATATTTTTGCGTTTTTCTTTTTATACTTCACGTGATGTGAACCCATCACATGACTCTATTGATTTTTTTTCACAGTTCCGTTCAGTTCAGTTCGACATTTTCATTGTAGAGTACATGAATGAATGAACAAAATGTCGTTTTTTTTTCTCTCTATGTACAATATATAGTTTATGCATATGGGCCATATCGAAAAGTTTCTATTGCATGTTTGGCTTGCGGCCAAAATTCAATAGAATAGTTGGAAAATAGTCCTATGATTAATATGAACCATTAACACAAAAGCCAACCAAAGACTTAACCGAAGAGGAATGGCTAAAGGATAATGTGATAAATGTCCTAATTTGTTGTTGTATTTATTTGATATCGTTTGTTGTTCAGACTGAAGGAATTGCCCTTTTTTTTGCAAAACTTATAGCTATAATTAACAAGAACAAGAAAGCTAATAACTAAAAGGATGAGCAAATTGGAAGGTAAACTAAAAACATTTACATTTGATTTATTAGAAACTGTTCTAAACCACACTTGCTAGATTAGAATTGGGATTAATTATATCCGTGCTTACAAACGACTTAACTTATAATACAGGGTGGGCCATAAGGGTGTTGGCGGTTTAAATATTAATTAAAAAAAAAAACTACGAAACATAAAAAAAATATATTTGTATTTTTTAAAAGTAGAAGCATGGGAATTTTTAAGCCTTAAAAATAATGTTGTCCAAATGGCTTCCCTCGGCTGCTTGACACTCTTGGAACCGAAGTCGCAAATTTTGGAAAACTCGTTGAAAAGTTGTTCTCGGTATTTTGTTACTTTCCTGAATAATGTTCCTCTTCAGCTGCTCTAAATTGGTCGGATTATTCTCGTAGACTACCGATTTGAGGTAGCCCCATAGAAAATAATCGCATGGAGAGAGATCGGGGCTACATGGCTACATTCAATATCCCCCCTTTTCGAAATGAGTTTTCCAGGAAAAACATTTTTCAGCGGCTCTATGGATACCCTAGCCGTATGACATGTGGCCCCATCCTGTTGAAACCATATCCTCGAGGTATTGCCTTGAAGTTCTCGCAAAGCTGGCACCAAAAAGTCTGGTAGCATGTTGCAATAATTGTTCGCTCTAACCGTCATCGCATGCCCTCTTTCCTCCTCAAAAAAGTATTATCCAATAATACCGGTTGACGTTATCCCAGCCCACACGACAAGCTTAGGGCTGTGGGGTAGACGTTCATGCAAGCGTCGGGGATTAGTCTCGGACCAGAACCGACAATTTTGCTTGTTCACATGGCCATTAAGGTGAAAATTGGCCTCATCACTAAAAATCACGTTGTTGAAATTGTTGAATCGCTCTAGCATCAAATTGACAAAGTTAATCGGTTATTGGCATCATTGGGTTTTAATTCTTGGACTATCTGAATCTTATAAGCCTTCAAATGCAAATCACGTTTCAAAATTCGTCGTAAAGTTGTTCTTTTGACATCCAAAGACTGACTTCTCTTACGTGTTGACTCCACAATGCCGGCTGATCTTGCAGAAACTGGGCGACCACGAACCGTAATTGGTACTGTTGAGCCGGTTGTTTCGAACATTCTGATCCATTTTCATATCACATTGGCGCTTGGAACTTCACTTAAATCGTGTAAACCGTGTTCATGCCGATACAAACGTCGTGCAGTAATCACTGATTTATTGTTTTCGTAATACGCTCGGACACAAAATGCACACTGCACTCCCGTGTACGGCTCAATGGCGACTAAATTTCCAGGAAGCGGCGCAGCGAACAACATATCCCCCCGCCACCCCACGCCGTGCGTTGCCGAGAAATTGAAGAATTAAATCGCCAACACTCATATGGCCCACCCTGTATATATATATGTACATATATATTATAATTCAGGTTTGGTTGTTTTGAAATATTGAGTATTTTGCAAGAAATCGCCATTATGGAAATGTGTTATAATTTCAGAAATATACGATATTTTGAAATTGTTCTTAGACAACAGCATAACTACAGGGTGATTTTTTAAGATTTAAAATTTTCAGGTTGGCAGCACTGGTTGGTAATGGCGTCCAAACGTCATCTGTCAAAGTGAAAAGTGTACAGTATACTCTGCCATTTTATCATGGAAAGACTAACAAAAGTGCAACGGTTGCAAATCGTTGAAATTTATTATCAAAGTTCGTGCTCTGTGACAAATGTGCATCGTTTGATGCGACCATTTTATGGTCGTCATATTCGACCTACTGATACAACAATTCTTGCTGTTATCTCCAAATTTCGCACCAAATTTACTTTGTTGGACATAAAACTATCGACCCGCATGCGTAGAGTGCGTACCGAAGAAAATATTGCAGCCGTAGAGACCAGTGTTAATGACGATCGTGGTGAAATGCCAATTCGTCTCGTTAATCAACCACGAGGAAAATTTTACACGCCGATTTGGGTTTGAAAGCCTATAAAATTGAACTCACGCAAGAATTGAAGCCGAATGATCTACTACAACGTCTAATTTTTGGTGAATGGGCCTTACAAAAGCTCAATGGAAATCCGCTGTTTTATCGAAAAATCGTGTTCAGTGGTAAGACTCATTTCTTGCTGAACGGATATGTAAATAAGCAAAACGACAATCTGGTGTGGTTTATGGGCTGGTGGCATCATCGGTCCATTTTTCTTCAAAGACGACTGTGGAAGAAACGTTACCGTCAACGGCGAACGATATCGAGACATAATACGCGATTTTTTGCCCTAATTGGCTGAGTTGAACTTGGTTGACATGTGGTTTTATCAAGACGGTACAACATGCCACACTGCTCGTGAAACAATGGATATGTTGATTGATGAATTTGGTGAGCAGTTTATCTCTCGATTTGGCCTGTGACTTGGCCCCCAAGATCTTGCGATTTAACGCCTCTTGATTATTTCTTGTGGGGTTATGTCAAGTCGTTAGTCTACGTACATAACACGCGTTATTCGTGGAATACAGGCCGAAATGCTCAAAAAAGTGACGAAAAATTGGACCTTCCGAATGGACATTTTGAGACGGAGCTGCGAACAATATTTACATGAAATTATCTTTAAAAATTAATTGGCAAAGACTAATTTATCGATTCCAATAAATCTTTGAATACAATTAAAAAATCACCTTTTATTTGGAAACATTACGTAATTTTCCAAAAATCGCCATTTTAAACAATAGCAATAACTTATGAAATGTAGAGAATTTTGGAATGTTGATTGAACATAAATGTGCGTCTGAATAAAAGCAATCCTAATTGCGAACAAACTCGCTTTTGTCCAAACTCCATTTAGTCGTTTTTCCTTGTAAGCACAGATATTATTATCATAGTATGAAAGTGTTATCTACAATATTTATACAGTCTTTAGCTTTGCATATCCCGTCATTTATTAGGTCTTTAAATGTTTCATATCGAGATTTCCATTTGAGAGACTCAATGACGTCCGTTTAGTTATCCTGCACCCCATATACTCATATATACTCCCCCAATATAAATACGAATTTCCCCTTTGAGGGAAAAGAGGAGTTTTCCGCTTGCGCCACATGTAAACAACTAAATAAAAGTTATCATCGTTAGCATTGCGTTGGTGGGTTTGTTTACGATTCTTGGAATTTTATTATCAATTTCATTGACAACAGCTAGATTTGACTACCATCGTCGTTGTCACACTTGTTATTAGTAATTCGTAACAGTTACTGAGAAGCTGGGAGTCGGGAGACACAAGAAAGCTGGGGCTGATGCATAGGATGTCTGACAGCAAGTTTGTGGGTTGATAAACATGGTTAATTCCAATAGTTGTAGAGTAAAATACGCAATATAAATATTCCATGGTAGCTTCCAGTGTTGTCTCTCCCCGTCTATCCCCGTTTCGTGAGATGTAGAGGAATTTGCTTGAATTTTTTTCTTTCATTTATTTATTTAATTTCCTTCCACAGCGCCTTAGTTACATATATGTAGAGTAGAGTAGAGTAGTAGACTTTTTTTGTTTGCTTTCTTAAAGCAAAGCGGAGCGAACATTCATAAACATTATTTTATGTCTCTCTATGTGGACAAGAATAATGTTGATTTCATTTCATGGCAAAAGGGGGATATTTATAGCTTTTTATATTAGAATTATCGCCTATTTGAAAGTCGCTTAAGTTCAAGGATATTTTCTATAAATAGAAATAAAATAAGAAAAAAGAGCTTTACTTACAAAACTGTCGCTGTCTGCCACGTTAGTTTTGAATTTCTAAATGAAATGGAAGGGAATTCAGTGAACATATCGCGCCAGGAGTAGGAGGTCAGGAGGAAAAGTAGTTCAAGAAGTGTGTTGCGTTTCGACCACCTACGCTGCATAAACTGAGAGTCCTTTGAATTGACATGAACTTACGCTTGGTACACACCACCTACACAAACGCAAATACATATATCTGTGTTAATGATTTGTTGTTTCGAAATTTTGAATGTTTTTCAAAAAATCGCTATTATGAAAAATTGTCATAACACTCGAAAAGTACAGAATTTTGAAACCGCCTAAAGGGCATAAACGATAATAGCATAAAACATATAATATATTCTTGCTTGTATCAATATTTAGAGATATTACGTAATTTTGCAAAAATCGCTTTTTTGAAAAATGACTATAATTTGTGAACTACACCTAATTTTGAACTGATAATTGGACGCTATTATGTGTCGAAATGAGGACAACAATAATATGGAATAAACTTCATATTATCTCCTTGTATATAAATTTTGTACGTAATTTTGCAAAAATCGCTCTTTTGAAAAATGACTATAACTTGTGAACTATAATACCTGATTTGAACTGATAATTAGACGCGATTATGTGTCGAAATGAAGACAACAATAATATGGAATAAACTCCATATTATCTCCTTGTAATAAAAAATGTAATAAAAAATAATCCATAATTTTCATATGACATTAAAGGCTTTATTTAGAATAGTAAAAATGTCACGATTTATGTCAAATTTGCACCGTTTTTTTTTTCGTTGCCATTTTGAAGGTAATTGCAATACGCTTCTCTTATAGAAAAAAAAAATAATTATATATATATAGGTATATATATATTATAGAAATATTGGAAAAAGCGGAGGCCGTCACTTTTCACAAGCTTCTCTTGAGATGAATTTTTTACCCGCGAAATCATTTACCATAGACAGGAAGATGATATGACAGGAGATGATAATCATTTGGTGCCAGATCTGGACTATAATTAGGATACAAAAGAAACTCCCAACAATCCTCCTGGAGCTTCTGGCGAGTCACTATCAGAGTGTATGGCCTGGTGTTGTCCTGATGGAACACAATTCCTTTCCTATTGGCAAAAGTTGGCCCCTTCTGTCCGATTACTTCCTTCAGACGATCCAATTGTTAACAACATAGGTTTGAATTAAGAGTTCGACTGTAAGGCATTAGCTCATTTCAAATTTTTTTGAAAACTTCCCGCACAGCAAAACTTCCCTGACTGTCAATCCTGACTTGGTCGTAGTTTGCGCCGGTTAACCGGGTTTCTATCCGTACTTGTACTGTTTTTACTTAAAGTTGTCATAAGTGACTCAATTTTCATCACCAGTCACCATCTTCTTTAGAAATGCTTCGATTTTGTTGTGATTCCAAAGCGATTCGCAAACGGAAATTCAGACCAAAAGATTTTTTTTGAGTTAACTCGTGTGGGACCCAGCTTTCTTCAACTAGTTCCAAACGGTTCTCTTGTTCAAGTTCTAGCTTCTGGTCAATCGAAACATCGTTTACTTGACGGTCGGACTTGACAATTTCCTTTATTTTATAGACTTTTTCAATAATTGGCCTTCCAATAGGGCGTATCTTTTACATTAAAATTAAGGGAACGGAATCTACGAAATCAAAATTGCGTCAGGATCACAAACTTTATTCATATTTTCAGCTGCCTGGGTTGTAGTTTCGCCTTTATTAACGGAAAACTATAAAATATGGCGTATTTTCTGTTTGCTGATGCATATCTTTAATTCGCCCTAGTACAGTATCGAGTCAAGTTATCACAAAACTGTCTGTAGTATTTTAAATACAAAAACTTGTCTTTCTAATGCCATCTAGCGTTACCCGATCGCACTTGTCTTACGCGAGATACAGATTACTAACGACATCTATAGGAAAAATAATGGATTTTTTTTTACCATACCGTGTACGTAACACGAAGTATGCTGCAACAATTAGTCACATATCGTGTTTTCAAAATCTACACTTTAGGACCTTCTTATATTAAGGTAACGATACGTAACACGAGTATATTCTCTGCTGGTTAATCATGAAAACATCATTTAAAGACCAATTTTATGGGTTCACAATGATTAATTACTTTTCAAACACGATCTGCATAGGGGGCCACAAAATTTGCCCTGTGATTTTTTATTATCTGCCGAAGCATCGCAGTCATGATAACATCCATAATAAGGCCCCGCTTTGTAACATCCATCTGGTCGAAGTTTATTGTTTGTGAGACATACTGAATAATCAATAATTCTTCATCATCTCATCTGCCCAATGTCTATATAATGGTATTCTATCCATTTGTTTATTGATGTGTCAGATTGTTATATTTTCCGGGGATTTCCATTATAAACAACGAAAAACTAATTAAATTGTTGTGGTTTCCGTTTTCCCACTTTGAAAATTAGCTTAACATTTAAGGACATGTAAAGAAACCAGCTGCTAAAGTTACAATTTGTTTCCTTTCTAAGAAAACATTTAAAAAACTGAAACTCTTAAACTTTTCTACAACATGTCGGAGTAAAATACTGTGGTTATCAGCAATTTTTTTCAGAAATACTGAAAGGAATTCTTTCCTTAGCAGTTAGCTGACATTGATTTATTAGTATGCCATACATTTGTTAGTTTTGTTTGTCCTCCTAAACCTACAGTCAGCAATGTTTATGTTTAAAGTTATATAATATCAAAATAAAATAGGAAACGAATTAAAAATTAAAACAATCAGCCACCTTTAATTCGTGATAAGGCTACTCACAGTATTAGGAAGGTGGAGATATTCTATATTTCCAAATTGAAACCAATAAAAGTACCAGAATAAACAATTTATTTGCGTTTACCGAGAATTCCTGAGTAGATTTCATTTATTCACCGACATTAGTATTAGATTGCTTTCATTAACTTCCCAAATCACTCCGCTGACTCCTTCTCAATGCTTGAGAAGACTGCAATAATATCTAGTAAGCGGTAAAATGCCTTTTGAAAACAATATTGAGGTTATGGTCATTCTGTGATATTGGAAACTTCGGAAACTTTCAACTTGTGGCAAATTCGATTGAATAAATGAAACTAAGGATACGAGTATAGGAGGGCTCACGAAACGTGCTACTTGCTTGTGACAGTAACTGTCAATGGGGATCGTTATTTATAGGTGGTTGAAGGAGTTTTTTTTTACCCAGAACTGCGGCAAAGACGGTCCGTTTCAACAGTATTTGGTTCCAGCAAGATGGAGCAACTGCACATATAGCCAGATTGGTTATGGCGGAGCTACAACCAAAAATTCTAAAACAAATTACTATCCAGAAACTCCACTTCCCAAGGTCACCTAACCTGACTGCACCAGACGTTTTTTGTGAGGTTATGCCAAGCAAGAGATGTACGAAATGAAACCAAGGAATTTGACTGAATTGAAACAGTCCACTAAACTAATAATTGAGGCGATCCTGACTTCAGCCCTTCAGGCCACAATCAATAATTTTCTGATTACGTATCGCACATGCGTGAGTGAGCCTTAACGTCATTTATGGTCTATTATCTTCAAAACTAATTAGTTATATAAAATAAATTTGAATTTTCTATATAATAAAAATATGAAATACATTCATTAAAAAAAAGGTATTTATTGTAGTGCAACTGGTGCGCCAACCTGTGTATTTAGATGACTGCAATCAACGATTAAGGCTTACAATTAATTTTGAAGATACCCTTATATTGAATTTTTCAAAATTGCATTCGCATTTCATCTCGATAACCGTAGAAGATATGATATCATTTATAACGTTTCAATATCAATTGGAAATAGCCTTCATTTTTAGCTTTGAATTTTTAAAATTTAATTCGCATTACATCTTGAAAACCATAGAAGATATGATACCATTTATAAAGTTTCAATTTCATTCGCACTACATCCCGTAAACGATAGATGATATGATACCATTAATAACGTCGCAATTTCATTCGCATTGCATCCTGAAAACCATAGAAGATATGATACCATTCATAACGTTTCAATATCAATTGAAAATAGCCTTATATTGAATTTTCCAAAATTTCATTCGCATTACATCTCGAAAACCATAGAAGATATGATACCATTCATAACGTTTCAATTTTAAACCATAGAAGATATGATACCATTTATAGCATTTCAATATCAATTGAAAATAGCATTATATTGCATTTTTCAAAATTTCATTAGCGCTACTTCTCGAAAGTCATAGAATATATGATGATACTATTTATAAAGTTTCAATTTCATTTGCATTACATCTCGAAAACCATAGAAGATACGATACCATTTATAAAGTTTCCAATTCATTCGCATTACATCTCGAAAACCAGAGAAGAAATGATACCATTAATAAAGTTTCAATTTCATTCGAATTACATCTCGAAAACCATTGAAAATATTGAAATCAATTGAAAACAGTCTTATATTGAATTTTTCAAAATTTCAATCGTATTATATCTCCAAAACCATAGAAGATATGATACCATTTATAAAGAATTACATCTCGAAAACCATTTGCATCGTTTCAATATCAGTATAAGAGATATAATAACGGCTTTGCAGCCAAAAATGCTCAACCAAAATGTTTAGAAGAGTAAGACCAGTTTTTATTTGTTTTTTTTTTTTAATTTTTACTTGTTCAAATGTACTTCTTCTCGTTCAAAATATTCCAAATGAATTACTAATTAGTAGATTTGTTGAATAAAATAAAATATAATATGATGATTGCCTAAGAAACAAGTTTTGTTTTTATAAGATATCGTTTTAGTGACGGTATGCAGTATTTCTCTCCTATTCTTAATTTAGTATTAAACATTTATAGGTCAACATCCTATCAACATTCACTTCTGTAGCTTAATAAACTATGCTTAATAAACTTAGTGTGCTAAATCTATTTAATTATAAAAAATCTTTTCTCAAAGTCAGTAATTATGTTGAACAAACGAATCCTATTCAACCTTGTCAAAAGATCTTGACAACATATGTTAAGATTTAACAGCGTATCCTTTAGTTGCCCTTAAAAGCCCCTTGAACAGGTTGCGTGGGAGGTAAGACCATGAACCTTAACGTTGCATTGGCCGGGGCCAATATATGTAAGCTTGCTATCGAGGTCTGTGTAGTTAAACTGAAGTGAACCAAACGAACGTCTATGTTAAGTTTCGTTTTTAAATAATTAATTGAGAAAAGGTTACACATGGCATCGATATTTAATCCTTATAAATATTCATACATTGAGGACGTCTTTTTCCTTTTTTTTTTTTAATTGGTACTTCTATACTCGACCTAACCTCAGTTTCCTCCGACCTGTCTTCCGTTTTATGACCTTTTCAAATAATTTGAAATTTCTTACAATCTCCACCCATTAGAAATAGTTCAAAGGACGTTTTTACATTACACGTTATTTCTATTGAAATTTTACAATATTTATATCCTTCCAACGCTGTCGTTAAGGAATTATTAAATAGCTCGGTGGGTTACCAAGTCATGTCATGTGTCCTAGGTTTGATGTGAATCTTAACAACAAGTGTGGGTGGGAGAGCAAACATTCTGCGCAAAGTAAAGTTCATGCATCTGCTCTATAGTATATAAAGAAGCCTCTATGTTTATGGTACTTTAAAGGTTTTTACTTGATTTTAAAATGAAATCACGTAGAAGTGGAAAAGTTGCTTGTTTATTTACCATTGATTTATTTTTATGGCCATCGAGCACATGGGTGGTTGGTTAGTTGTTTGGTTGGTTGGTTGCCTTGGCCATGTTTCTTGGAACTAGTTCATTTCTATGTTTCCTTGAATGCTACGATGAACAGTTTTGTAATTTATTAGAAAAGAGCCCAGAATAGCAATAGAAAAATGCCAAGGAATGGAAAGGGTATTTGTAATCAAATCGTAGCGAAAATTATTATTTGCCATAAAATGCTAACACTTTACTATGTGAGACAGACGTATTGAGCTATAATATTGGGAAAGTATGACAGTTTTTGGCATAAGTGAACGCTTTTGACCCCGTGACAAGCTCCGTATCATTTTTGCATTTTAATACTATTCCCACATTATTATAGACAGAATCGAACTTAGTATCAATATTGAGTGGAGACTATCTTGGATCTGCGATCATGCAGTATTTTAAAGCCAGTGTAAAGAATTGACTCTTTTTTTTTAAGGAGAGTAGGTAGTAGAATGAGCAAGAGATTAGCAACTGTGATAAAAATATAGCAGTCGATTGGTAAGCTGAGTTAATGGACCAAAGAATTGAGTTTCGCAATAATATCTAAATATGTATGATTTACATTCAGGTATGCAGCATTGTAATTTCTCACATTTTTATGACATATCAATTCAAACAATTATAAAATTTTAATTTCTCCTATTGTTCTGAGAAATTTGAATTTGATAATTATTTAATGAGTGGAGCAAAAGAAAAGTAAAAAAAAGTAGAGTTTTGTCCAATAAGTGGTTTTATTTGGATGCTCACCGTTTCGCCTATAGATTGTAAGTAAATTTTCAAATTGATTGATATGTCTTGATATGCCCGATCTTACCTACTACGCCGCCAGAGCGTCGATTTGGAAATCACTAGATGGATAACCCGTTACTTACAAATATAACAAATTCATTCACTGCGTTAAAACAAAAATTCTTCCTTAACGAACTTTTATTAGGATACTGCCGTTAGGAAGGATTTTGAATAAGTGTCATTCTTGTTTCTCTAAAGAATTTCTGAATTCTATCATAAAGAAAGGGTGAATTTTTAATCGTAGTTTTTGTTTTAAATCGAATAAAACACTCAAATTTGCATCATATAACAAATTTTTTATTGGAATGGATAAATTGGACTTTGCCATTTAATTTTTAAAGATAATTTCATGTAAATGTTGTCCACGGCTCCGTCTCAAAATGTCCATTCGGAAGATCCAATTTTTCGTCACTTTTTCGAGCACTTCGTTATGTTATCCTGAAAGGTTTCAATGGTATTCGGCTTGTCCACATAGACTAACGACTTGACATAACCCCACAAGAAATAATCAAGAAGCGTTAAATCGCAAGATCTTCAGGGTCAACTCACAGGGCCAAATCGAGAGATAAGTTGCTTACCAAATTCATCCCTCAACATATCCATCGTTTCAAGAGCAGTGTGGCAATGTTGCGCCGTCCTGATGAAACCACATGTCAACCAAGTTCAACTCAGTCATTTGGGGCAAAAACAAAATCGCGTATCATGGCTCGATATCGTTCGCCGTTGACGGCAACGAAAAATGGACCGATGATGCCACCAGCCTATAAACCACACCAGACTGTCGCTTTTGCGGGATGCATCAGTAATTCATGTATGGCGTGTGGCTGTTCATCACTCCAGATGCGACAGTTTTGCTTGTGTACTTATCCGTTTAGCAAGAAATGAAGCTCATCGCTGAACACAATTTTTCGATAAAACAGCGGATTTTCATTGAGCTTTTGTAAGGCCCATTTAGCAAAAATTAGACATTGTGGTAGGTCATTCGTCATTCCATGATGACATGGGAGAGTACTGTACACTTTTCACTTCGGTAGATGACGTTTGGACGCCATTACCAACCAGTGCTGCCAACCTGAAAAACTAAAATCCTAAAAAATCACCCTATACTTGTATTATATACGACTTTGATAGTTGACATTTTCGCCCATTGTGCCTAAACGAAGAATTCTCTCTCCATCAAACCTATATATATCAGGGCATTACCATTAGAAAGGACTTTCAAGAAACGTCATCCGTTTAAAAAAAAAAAAAAGCCGAACTCTAAATACTTCTATTGTATACGATATTCATAGTTTTAATTTTCGGCCAATTAAACTTATACCAAAGGCGTTGTCATTAGGAAGGACTTTCAAGAAAAGTCCTCCTTTTTTCAAAAGAATGTCCGAACTCCAAATATTTGTATTGTATACGACATTCATAGTTAACATTTTCGGCCAACCAAACTTGTACCAGGACGTTGGCATTAGGAAGGACTATTAAGAAATGTTGTAAGAGTCTTTAAATTTTTCTATTTTAGATTTAAAATTTTTTAAAATTAATTCGTCGAGTTTTTTAAAGATATCTTTTAAATTACGACCGAAAGTCAAAAAGTTCTTTAATTTCAAACTCTAACCTCAAAATTAGGATGGCTTGAAATGTGTCCCCAACCTATGGTTGCGTTTTTTTTTTTGTATCTTATAACCGTTTCGTCATACATTTGCTATCCGGCATACGCTAATGGGGATAATTTTGCACGGGGATAAGTTGTATAAAAAGTAGTAGAAAAGTATGGAAGATAACAATGCGGCCAAGTTCTCCTACGCAAAAGTAAACAAAGACGTTAAAGAAGAAGAATGAGTATGTCAAATAACGTAAATACAAGTTGTTAGTTTTTTTGCAAACATCAGTCGGTGAATTTTGGTTTTATGTGTTATTGGCGTTATTGCCGTTAGTATGGATGTGTCTAGATGTATGGATTTGTTTGTTTTGGATTTATTGGGATGATAAAATGATTAGGAATAAGAACAAAACAAAGTGAATAAACATTTCATAAATAGCAATGCTGCCAAGTTAATTTTGCTAAGCGGCGATGCATTTTTTTGGTATCTTATACCGGTATCCTACGTAGGATACCAAAAAAAACAAAAAACGCAACCATGGTTGCATATTTTAATTTCCAATTTTTATAATATGATTTATATATTTATATACATTCATATAGTTGATGTCATTTCCTCATTTTTGTTAAAAATAATTTTATGCTTCAGAAAAATTCTTATTTCTTAAACGAACTGATTTCATTCACTCTATCATACTTAGTGTAGCTGCATAGCAATAGACGACTTTCCTTTCTCAGCGATTGTGTTCAGTCCGATCGCTCGGTACAGCTGATATAGCTTTGTAAACAACAACATTTCTATCTTCAATAACAAATCATTACGTTATATAGTATTTATGAAATTATTATTCTCAACGGAAATGTTGGCTGCAAAATAAGATAGGGAAAGAATAGAAGAAGAATAATTTCAATAGATCATTGAATCCATAACATTTTAGCACAGTCATAAATAATTAAATTTTATTCAGTCCGTCAATCAAGCAGACTAAGTACGTAAGACTTTCTGTCAGAAATGTTTTGAATGGCTCGTAAGACAAAAAAAAAATATCATTATTGTATGCAAGATAGATAGTCGTAATCGAAATAATATTTACGAGGATTTTTCCAGAAGCAAAATTAATTTTTCGCTCTGTAGTCTATAAAGTGTATTGAAAAGAAATCCATTATTTTTGCATGACTTTGAAGGCTGTATATGGCATAGTTTGAATGGCTCGATTTAGATCAAATAGCAGGCTTTTGTTCGATAACTTGTTGTCATTTTTAAGGTAATTACATTTTAGCTCTCTTATTGAAACCCTCGTCTTTATTGCAAACAGGTGGAATGACCGATTTTCACAAGCTTCTCCTGAGTCGAATTTTCTGCCAGGAAAAACATTTGTCATAGACAGGAAAAGGTGGTAATTGCTTGGTCTCCAATTCGGACTGTAAAGTGGATGCATAAGAATCTTCCATCCAAGCTCCCGGTACTTCCGGCAGTACTGTGTCGTGACATTGTCCTGATAGAACACAATTCCTGTCTTATTAGCCAAAACTGTCCGCTTCTAGGCTATCGGTTCCTTTAGGCCATCCAATTGTTGACAGTACAGATCCGAATTAAGAATTTAGCCATAGGAGAACAGCTCATAGTAGATAATTCCCTGCCAATTCCACGAAACAAATGGCAAAACTTGCAGACCGTGAATCCTGGCTTGACCACCGTTTGCGCTGGCTTATCGATATTCGACCACGATCGTTTTTGCTCGACGAAAATCCTTTTCATCAACAGACTCCGTGCGCTTCAGAAATTGATCGATTTTGTTGTGACTTAGCTAAGATTCGCAGATGGAAACTCAGTCTATCATTATGTTTTTTGCATTAACTTATGTAAAACCCATAGAAAGGGTTTCTTTTTGTGTGCAGCCTTATTCAAATGGTTCTAAATAGTTTTTGTGTACAATATTTAGCTCCGGGACAATGTAAACAGTACTTACATGACAGTCGGAAAGTGACGTTTTCGACAATTGGAATTCCTGAGCGTGGTGCACGTTTGACATCAAAATTAGCGGAAAGGAAACGACGAAACTAAAATTGCTTATGATAGGCATTGCAGTATAAGAGCCATAAACATTATCCACATTTTAAGCAGCTTTACTTGCGTCTTTATCGAAGAAAACCCGTAAAATATGGGATATTTTCTCTTTCCTGGTGTCCATCTTTCATGTACGCTCAAAGAACACTGAGTCAACCAAGGAATCTTACCTTTCTAACGCCATCTAGTATAACCTAATTGCATCTATACAACGCGCCATGCAAATTACTAAAGTCATCGATTAGAAATCTTTATACACATTTGAATTTAAAACAAATTTTTTACCCAGTTATTGATCTTCTGCTCAACTGGCGTATCAGAACTTTTTTTTTATGTTTATTCAAGCTCATGATCATTTACGCTTTTGGGAAAACTTGATTGCAAAAAAACAAAAAATTCAACAAAATGATATTCTCCGTAATTCCAGGTTGTCTGTATAGCTATTTTGGATCGAGTCACGAAACTTCATCAGCAGAATTGGTATAATGATTGTGAACAATTTGTCAAGTCTAATACGTCGTATACCAACTTAATGAGAATTGCTTCTTAATTGAATAGATTTGAAAACAAAATCCTAATTTCTATAGTATATCTATGATGTCTTCAATGTCTAGCATCAGATTCCGGTACGCTAGTTACAAATATTATCATGATATCTTCTCTGTATAATCCAGAACCTTTCCCCACCGCCAGACTTTAAATAGTTGAAGGTTTCAATAGGTTTAGATTCATTTCATATACCTATATATTATCTAATAATACTTCTAAAGAGAACTACTTTGTCAAATATTACCTTCATAATATTTATCAATATTCAATACGATATCCATCCATTCTCTCTATTCTTTTAGGCCTATGAACGTCGTTTCCCTACCTGCCCACAAATGCCCATTGTGCTGGATTGTGAGATAATCAAAGATGAAGTACTAGAGAGCGGCGCGAAAAGAAACACCAGTCGTCGCTGTAAATTGGCCGTGGATGCTCCCTATATTTTCAAGAAATTAATTGGCGTAGAAGTGGTCTTCTTTCTGCAGCATAATTTCCTGGACTTGGCAAACCGAACGCTAAGCATCGAAGCGGTCAATGAAAGTTTCTCCTCACGCATCGAAATATTTGAACGTTGTCGTTACTATGCTCATCCGGATAATCCGGACTGGACGTGTTTCGATCAGACCGCCACACTAGATATAAAGAACTTTTTTGGTTTCGAACATTCCATGGAGAAAATGGGCATGAAACAATATACCCAAACCACCCTAAAGGGTAAAGAAATCATTGAGTACTTTATTGGTCAACTGAAAGAGGAGGGTATCACCGAAGTGGAAAGGTGGCAGCCACCACCCGACGCTCCCCTATCACCAAAATCGCGTACAGACGAAGAAGCGGAAAATGAGGGCGTGACAGAACGAAGGCCATCGTCACACGATATTTTATTGGATGGCGATTTCATAGCCAAATATTTGGGTCAACTGACGCCCATGCAAGAATCCAAATTGTTGGAGTTACGGAAAATGCTGGACACCATTGAGGATTTGGAAAAAATGCCTACGTATAAAGCAATTTTACGTTTCCTAAGAGCCCGAGACTGGCATGTCAATCAAGCGTTTAGTATGCTAAAGGATTCTCTGAAATGGCGTAAGGAGGAGAATATCGATGCTCTGCTGAACGAATACAAAACACCGGCTGTGGTTGCGGAACATTTCCCTGGAGGTTGGCATCATTATGATAAAGATGGCCGGCCGATATATATTTTGAGGTTGGGGCACATGGATGTTAAGGGACTGTTGAAAGCGATCGGTACAGAGGGCTTTTTAAAATTGGTAAGTAATTAGAGTAGTTATAGCTATTTCCGAACGTATCTGCATCCGAACAGTAAGGTCAGATTTTATTTTTTCCGTCTAAATACATTTCATCGCCTTAATAGCGCCATGTGAAAGGCGATACTTACTTTAATCCCCTTTAGATCTCTCTAAACTGAAGTCGTTTTCGTATTAATCTCTTGGAATGCCATTTTCGAATAGGAAATTCCTTGTCATATGGAAAATTCTGTGGCATGCAAAAAACATTTAGTCAGAGAATTGGGTTTTAATACATATGGAAGCCACTTTTCATATTGAAAAGTGAAATAAAATACATCTGTCATATAAGAAACTTTCATGATCATGGAACACACTTTTCATATAGGAAATTGGTAGTGTGTGTGGAAAATACTTTTCGTATAGAAAAGTATCGTGGGAGACGCTTTTTGTATAGAAAAATGCTATGGCAGACACATTTAATATAGAAAGGTGTCGTGGCATACACTTTTTGTATAGAAAGATTGTCACGGCAGACACTTTTCGTATAAAAAAGGGTGTCACGGCAGACACTTTTTCGTACAGAAAGTGTCATGGCAGACACTTTTTCGTACAGAAAGTGTCATGGCAGACACTTTTCGTATAGAAAAAGTGTCATAGCAGATAACTTTTCTGCAGAAAGAACGTTACGGAAGACTTTTTTCGTATAGTAAAAGTGTCATGGTAGATACGTTTCGCATATAAAAATGCCATTACAGACACTTTTCGTACAAAAAGCGTGTCACGGCAGACACTTTTTCGTATAGAAAGTATCATGGCAGACACTTTTCGCATAGAAAAGTGTCATGACCGGTATATTCCGCATAGAAAAAGTGTTATAACATATAATTTCCGTACAGAAAGATTGTCTCGGAAGACACTTTTCGTATAGAAAGAGTGTCACGGCAGACTCTCTTCACATAGAAAAAGCCTTATAGTAGATACTTTTTGTATAGAAAGAGCGTCACGGCAAACCCTTTTCTTATAGAAATCTGTGTAGAATGCTGTCATGGAAGACATTTTCTACCTATATATAAAAAGTTGTCTTGGAAAACAAATTTCATATACGAAATAGTTTTGGAATATGTCTTTCGCATAGAAAATTGTCATCGAAGAGACTTTCCGTATAGAAAAGTGTCATGTAATAGACTTTTCGTATAGAAAACTGTCATCGAAGAAAGCTATGTAATGGAAAAGACTTTTCATATAAAGATTTTTCGGATAGAAAAAGGTATCGAAGACATTTTTCATATAAAAGAGTAGAGAAAAGTGTCATGGAAATGACATTTCATAGAGAAAAGTAACGTGAAAGACATTTTGCATAGAGAAAAGTGTCATGGCAGATGCTTTTTATAGAGAAATGTGTCATGGAATATAGTTTTCATATAGAAATTTGTTATGAAAATGGTGCTTTTCATACAGGAAATTGGCGTGCAAGTAACTTTCTCTTCAGAAAATCATCATGGAGGATACTTTTCATACAGAAAACTGTCATTCAAAATACTTTCCATGTAGAATATTATCATGGAAGGTAGTTTTCATATAGGAAATGTTCATGGAAGACATTTTCCATAAGGATAATTGTCATGGCAGACAGATTTTATATGGAAAAATTTCATTGAACATAATTTTCATATAGAATATTATTATGGAAAACACTGTTCTGTAAGAAAAGAAAAACAATCTTCTTTTAGTATAGAAAAGAGTCATAAAAGACATTTTTCGTAGAGATATATATCATTAATTCCACTTTTCGTAGAGAAATTTTTAAAAGTATAGATAAGTATTGTCAGGACAATTTTCATATAGAAAGTTGTTTTAGATGACAATATTTTTACAAGAAAAGAATGTAGATTATTATCATGGAAGATAGCTTTCATACAGGAAATGTTCATGAAAGACGTTTTCCATAGGAATAGATGACAATATTTTTACAAGAGCCTATTTGAAAACAGTTTTTATAAAGAAACCTGACTGGGAAACAATTTTCCATAAAGAAAATTGCCTTGGAAGATTGTTTTTCTTTTAGATTCTTGGAGGACACTTTTTATATAGAAGATAACTTGAAAGGCGTTGTTGATATGTATATATATACGAAGTGTGTTCAAAAAATAAGGTGAATTTTCAAATTTCGCGGGCTACGTACATTTAACTTTCGATTATTATTTTATGTTTTCATGTTGGTACATTCATCTCGAAGATATGTTGACGGTTTTATCCATATAGAATGTTTAGTTTGTTTGTGAGAGGCATAAATCAGACAAGTGTTTTGCGTGTTCGGCGATTCTCTGCTATCGAAGAAAATGGATCAAAAAACATGCATCAAATTTTGTGTAAAAAATGGAATTAAATGTTCAAAAACACTTGAAATGTTGACAGTGGCATACGGTGAGAGTACTCTGAGTTAAAAAAAAAATGTTTACAAGTGGTACAAGCAGGTCGAGAAGGTACAAAGGGTCGAGAAGATGTGAATGACGACGCTCGCTCTGGATGCCCCAGCACATCAACAACCGGTGAAAATGAGAAAGTGAAGAAAATTGTTATGGAAAATCCTCGAATCACAACTAGAGAAGTTGCTGAGGATGTCGGCATATCGGCCATGCAATCTTTTCGGAAATTATAGGCATGAAGCGTGTGGCAGCGAAGTTCGTTCCAAAATTGCTGAATTTTGACCAAAAACAAAGCTGCATGAGCATCGCTCAGAAATTGTTGAATGAGATCGACGATGATTCAGATTTGCCTTAAAAGGGTCATAACTGGTGACGAATTATGGGTATATGTATGATTATGACATCGAAACCAAAGCCCAATCGTCCCAATGGTAGAGTCCAGGAGAGCCAAGACCAAAAAAAGGCACGCCAAGTTCCATCAAATGTCAATGTTTTGCTCACTGTTTTCTTCGATTACCATGGCATAGTGCATCAGGAGTTCTTACCGCAAGGTCGTACGGTAAATAAGGAGTATTATCTTGAAGTTATGCGCCTTTTGCGTGAAGCAATACGAAAAAAACCCCGGAATTGTGGAAAAAAATCGTGGCTTTTGCATCATGATAATACACCTGCTCACTTATCTTTGCTTGTGAGAGATTATTTGACCAAAAACAACACCGTTATCATGCGTCAACCACCGTATTCACCACATTTGGCCCCCTGCGACTTTTTCCTGTTCCCAAGATTGAAAAGACCCATGAAAAGATGGCGTTTTGCGATGATTGAGGAGATAAAAACTGGACCGCTGAGAGAACTCAAGGACATGCCAAAAAGTGCATATCAGAATTACTTCGAGGATTGAAAAAAACCGCTGGCACAAATGTATTATATTTGAGGGGGACTACTTTGAAGGAGATAAAATAGAAATTGATGAATAAATAAATATTTTTTGAGAAAAATGGATATTCACCTTGTTTTTTGAACACACCTCGTATACTCATATGCATATATATATATATAATTATATGCTTGTGTCCCCAAGGATAAAGGGATAAAAAGACATTTCTTCACATGAAAAGTGTATTCAGTAAACATATTTAGAAAAGTTCCTTCCAAGATACTCCATATAAGAAAGACTGTTTCGGACAAATTTTTTATATAAAAAGTATGTTTTCAAATCCAATGAAAATGCCCTTTTGTGAGAATTTTTTATGCCAAAGATATGTTCCAAAACATTTTTCTTTGTGGAAAACGACTTCTAAATTTCATTCCTTCACAAAAAATTGCCTTCCAACAAGCTCTAGTTTATGAATAGCATTTTCCAAGACACTTTTTGAGCACTTTTTTTTTTAGACTTGGCGTACGCAGAGCCTTTCAATACATTCTTTTCTTTGTAGGAAATGTTTTGGTTTTAAACACACATTTCTATTTGAACGTTGTTACTTTTTCCCATACGAATATTTTAAGCTTGTTAGGTGATCCTAAGCCAACTACACATTTCTCTTCTTTCAATTTCAGGCTCTTCATATCTGTGAGGAGGGCATCAAGAAGATTAACGAATCTGCCGAAAATCTGGGTAAACCTGTATTGGACTGGTGTCTGCTGGTAGATTTGGAGGGTCTATCTATGCGACACTTATGGCGGCCGGGTGTGAAAGCTTTACTCAATATAATCGAAAATGTAGAACGAAATTACCCCGAAACCATGGGTCGAGTGCTGGTAGTGAGAGCGCCTAGAGTATTTCCCATAGCGTGGACTATAGTATCAGCGTTTATAGGTGAGTTAAAAACAAAAGTCTGAAAACATCAAAAATTACTACAAATTAACAATTCTAGATGAGAACACCCGCTCAAAATTCTTATTCTACGGCGGCACCGATTGTTTACACATGAAAGATGGTTTGGAACAGTATATAGACTCTGAGATAATACCCGATTTCTTGGGTGGTCCCTGCAAGGTATGCTAGTCTGCAGATCTGTTTAGAATACTGTAAATATATTTGTGTAATTATGAATATTTTAACCAATGTTAACCTAAGTTTTTCTTCCTTAACAAATTTAATTTTTCCAAAACAAAAAATCTGAATCTGAAAAGCTTACTCTGGTTCCATTATCGTATGTGGATCAGATAAATCCTATATATTTTACCTATTGTTATTTGGCTAAATGCGATTGTGTAAGGGCTAGTTGTTAATTTTATTTCATTCATTTTGTGTTCTTCAATGATCCCGTCAAGCTTGTAGTTGATTTGACAAACCCTCTCGTCAACTCTTTTTTTTTTGTTTATCGTGTTGTTTCACGAAGTTCATTTATGTCTACTGTCATCGTTTGTGTTCATAAATTTAAAGACAAATATTTCGTGGGAAACCCTTGAGAAAGCAATAATCCTTTTAGTCTCCAATTATGCCAATTGTGCACTTTGTAAAAATGTTAACAAATTTGAAAAAAATCAATTTATAAACTTGTTTGAAATCGTTGAAAACTCTTTGATTTCTTTTATGTCTTTCATGTTATGAGCTGCTGTTATATCTTTCGCTCGTCCGTTCCGTAAGTCTCCACATTTTGTAAAAGGTGCAAAGAAAATAGCTTTCGAAAGGCTCCTCGTCCCTGCACATTCTGCAAACAATTGTTCAGCTTTCTGATGTACTACAAAGGGAAAAAACTATTATAAATCACTATATAAATTTAGTTTATTCAAATTTATTTTTAAATTTATTTAAAGTATTTATTTCTTATTATTTTTTTATCATACTTTTCTGCTTCTAAATGTATGTACGTATATTTCGAGGAAATTTCTTAAGTCGGTAACTGTTTTTGTGTGATTTCCGAAAAGTCTCCACAAATCTTCACTTGTTTCAAAAGTTTGCATTTTATGTAAATTTAAATTTTAAAAATTACCACTTTAGCTTTAGCGTTAGCCGTTGTGTTACTTAATTTTCCGGGTTTTTTTTCAAAAAGTCTCCACAACTTCCTACTTTTATATCAGCTGCAAAGTACATATGTATATTTGAAATGCCTTCGCATCGTATTATTTTCCCACTACGAACTTAACTGAACATTTTTTACAAAATTTACTAGTCTCTAAAACTCTCCACATTTTGTGAAATTATTGAAATACATTGCAAATAACTTTTCAACTCGCCAGTGTTTCATGCGTTAAAAAAAAACAGTTATTTGGTACTCTGCTACTTTTTCTGTTCAGATTTTTTCTTCAAATGTTACTTTTACGAAGTCTCCACTTCTTCCTCTGTGGATTAAACGCCTTCATATCAATTTACTTGGTTTTTAATTTGCTCTCCCTTAAGGCCACTATGAAACTCAAACAAAATTGTTGTTTGTTCTCTATTCATTTATCGGCACATGAAAAAAATACGAAAAATTTGGAAACTTATGTGAAATAATCCGAATTTTTGTATTTTATTTATCTGAAATCTTTTCGCTCTTAAAACAGTAAACCTTTCAAGAGTTAATAATAAAAAAAATCAAATTCTGTTAAAAATTAAGATACAAATCCTTACTTTCTGTGGGACAAACATCTTTGTGATAGCATTTGCAAACATTATTTTCACATTCCGTAATGAAAAGTTTGCAAAAATTTCCGCTAGTGAAAGTTTCAGTAGCATTAATAAACAGCTGTTCTTTATAGGAAACAAAACAAAATTTCTCCCAAAGTTTGTTCGAAGCAGTTAGATTTCTAATTCTAAATCGTTCGTATTACTATTATATACACATATGGTCAAGAAAATAAGTACACCTGCTTATTTTTACTTTATGTTTAATTTTAGTTACTTTAATAGAAAGTAAACATGGCAATTCTGTTCTATTTAAATAACTTTAATATGGTAATGCCTTTAAAAGTAAAAGCAAAACTGTGGTCATTGTGAGTTAGTTTTGTTCAGATGTGATTTCAGCACTTGGTCAAAATAATAAATACATTACTCAATTCTTTAATATTTTCGCAGTCTGCTGTAGTCTTTTTGGAAAGGCTATTTATTTTACTGTTGTTTATCTTTGTTCATAACAAAATATATAGTAAAAAAAATCAGCCATGGGTCGAAAAAGTCATTGTTCTTCGGAGGAGAGAAAAATTGTTTCAAAACAAAGAGAACGTGGCCAAAGTCTTCGTTCTAAAGCAGAAACTATGAATCGGTTGCTATTTTTGATACAAAATGCTTTAAAACCTAAAAAGCTCGTCGAAACTCGCCCAAAAAAACTTCAAAAACAACAGATATTCGTATTGTAACACTTGCGAAGAGGGATCCGTTTGTGTCTTCAAGAGCGATTTCAGCAGAAATTGGAAGTGTAATTTCATCTCGAACGGGTCGTCGTAAACTACAAGAAGCACATTTATCAGGACGGATAGCCAGAAGAGTTCCTTTGCTTAGACAAAAAAATTTAAAGGCTAGATTGGCTTTTGCAAGAAGTCATTCCAATTGGTCCGGAGGAGACAGTGAAAAAAATGACGAAATACTTTGTGGAGCGATGAAATAAAAATTAATGTATTTGAAAACGACTGTGCCCGGAATCTTCGATGCCCTAAGGGTAAGGAATTCCATATTCGCTTTACAAAGAAAACGGACAAGCACGGGAACGGCAATATTATGGTCTGGGGTTGTTTCTCATGGTATGGTGTCGGCCCGATACATTGAATTACCGACACTAGGACCAGATTCCACTACAAAGATAACTTGGAAAATACGATGTTGAACTATGCTGTGGAAAGTATGCTTCTTAGATGGACATTCTAGCAGGATAACGATCCGAAGCATACTTCTAAGTTGGTAAAGAATTGGTTCCAAGATAATAATGTTGGGCCTCTTGACTGGCCAAGTCAATCTCCGGACTTAAATCCAATCGAAAATCATTGGAGAGAGTTGAAACAAAGAATTGGAGAGGAGGTTCTTGAAAATAAAGATCAGTTATGGAATTTTGTTCAAAATATTTGGTATGAAATACCAGTAGAAACCTGCAGGAAGCTTATTAACAGCATGCCAAAAAGAGAACAAAATAATTGAAAATAAAGATGGATATACCTGATTTTAACGAAACTCAGTCAATTTAGCAGAAAAAACTTGATCGTTTTACTTTTTTGCTTATTTTAACTAAGTGTACTTATTATTTTGTCCAATGTTTTTTGATTAATTTTTTACTTATTAAAAAATACTGAATATAATTTTTGTTTTTTGTTATTATTTTAGTATTTATTTTATTTCTAATGTTATAACAAGAGAAATTAGTATTTGTTTTTTCTTTTAATTTAAATAAATTTTCGTCTACGGGCCTTTAAAAAAAAAATATAGGGTGTACTTATTATTTTGACCATATGTGTATGACCATCATATTTCTTTGGAATATGTACAGTTTTTATATCACGCGTCTGTTTTAAAAAGTCTCCACAACTCTCCATTTTTCATTTGAAGCAAATCTGTGCCTTGTGTATAGTCTATAGCTTCCTTCACTGTTATATAGTCTACCTATATAGCTTCCTAATCTGCCTATTGACTAATGTGTAAAATTTCACAATTCTCGTTTTGAAAGTGTGTCTCCCCCTAATTTTTTTTTCGAAATGTTAACATTTCGGAATTTTTCCATTATTGCCGACAATTCATTGTGAATTGTTTGCAAAGATTTTTCCTATTCTTCACAATTTCCACGATATTTCTTTAGAAAATGTTCAGTTTTCATCGTATATGTGTGTTTTTAAAAGTCTCCACAAGTCTCTACTTATTATTTAGAGCAAAACTGTGCCGTTTTTATGGCCTATAGTTTCTTTCACTCATCAATATAGTACTAATCTGCCAATAAATGTGTAAAATTCTATGATTCTCCTTTTGGACGAAAATGTGTCTTCCCCCAAAGTATGTCAAACTGTTGACATTTAAAAATTTGTATTAATTTGTCACAAGGCTTTCCATAAAAGTCCATGATACGTTGTGAATTTCTTCAACACTGTTTGTTTATTCTCCAAGTTCTTTGTTGGTAATCATTTCATGTATTTCACTCTCCACATAAAAGTCTAAAATTCGTCTCCCAAAATCAATGTTATGTCAAAAATGCTTATAGTTTTGTTATTTGTAATGTTCGTCTGTAAGCTTAAAAGCTTTATAAACCTTAAATCCATTAGTGTATTCAGCTATAATAATCGTATTTCTCTTTCACAACTTTAGACCCTCATCCATGAAGGAGGCTTGGTACCCAAAACTCTCTATAAAATGAACTCTTTGGAAGAAGAGGATCATGTCGAGGACAATCAACAAAAATCGAAAGCTGCCAGCAGTGTTAATGCAGGTCCTGGTATGGGTCTGGCTAAGGAACATCATAATTTGTACAAGACCGTTGAACTGAAAACTGGCTATATACATGAAGTAATTATCAGAAATTCAGATCCCAAAAGTGTTTTGACATGGGATTTTGATGTACTGCGAAGCGATTTACATTTTAGTTTGTACAGAGTTACTAAAGAACTGCCGCAAAAACAAGGTAAATTTGTAGTTGGTATTCTGCAATGTAGCTAATAAGTATACTTATTAAATAAAATGTTTATATTTATTTCTAGATTTGGCAGTTTCTTTCTTCGATTTGGGTGATTTCTCCGAAGGAGTGAATTATTTCAAGGAAGAACCCACACTGATATGTCACAACAAAGAAAGTGTGCAGGTAGGTAGGATCGTGAAGGCAAACAAATTGAATGGGTCAGAACATAAGAACCACTTAGGGATTTAAAATTTAGATTGGAGCCAATGAATTTAACGCGTGCTTGTTATAGGAAGGATGTTTCTCTTTTTTGTGTGAAATAATAAAAATATGATTTTATTATAACCGTGTGACAAATTGGATCCAATTCATTCTTCTTAGGTGGCGATTAGAATAGACATCTTTACCTATTATACGCCGCTCGTAGAAAATAGTTCCAAGCGCTTCGATCTTCTGGGCTTCTCCTCCAATTTATCACACCAAGCTTTGACAGTATTTCAAAAACCTGGGTCTTTCAACGGAGTTTTGGTCGCCCTCTTCTGCGCCGTCCATCGAGTTCTTTGCCGAAAAATTTCCATGCTGGAACATCCATCTACATAAACATATTGTATATTGTACCCGCATTGTATATTAATGCGTTTGACCACGTCGATGTCTTCATATAGCTCATACAGCTTATTGTTCATGCGACGCTGATACTCTCTGTTAACGATGATGGGCCCATATATTTTCCGGAGTATTTTCCTCTCGAAAACTGCCAGCACTGATTCATCCGCTTGCGACATAATTCTGCGCCATATAACAAGACAGGTAGAACCAATGTCTGGTACAGTCGGATTTTTGTTTGTCGAGAAAGGGATTTCAAATTGAATCGCTTGCTTTGCCCATAGTAACATCTGTTTTGTAATGAATTTGTAATCCAATTCATTACAAAATGTTTAAAAAATTCAATATTATTATCATTAATTTGGCAGACTTTAAAATATCTTCCATTTATTTCCAAAATTTTAGCACCCAAGGAATCATTTTATAATCAAACATTTTTGAAAGCTGTGGAAAATCGAACCTCTGAGAAGAGCTTTAATCGTTTTTATTGGCAACCTAAAAAAAAGACAAAAACCAAATTCAGTTCAGGAAAGAAAAAGTCTTTAATTCTAATTATTTTTAAAATCTGCCGATCTAACTAATTTAAGTTCTTGTAGCTAAACTTTGGAGGCAAAAGAATTCGAAAAGAATAAAGTTAACATTTTTATAAATTTGTTTAAGTGAAATCTTTTAAACTAGAAGTGAAAACGAAAGAATTAAAGTCTTTCTAAAAAAAACGACTTAAAGTTATTATCGTCAATGTCTTTTATTGAGTACAAAGGCTCCTGAAGCGACCAGAAGCAATAATTTTATGTAATGTGCTTCCGTGATGTGTTAAAAAGAGAAAAACTAGAAGTCATTTTGAAGGATTTACATTTTCGTTACTTCCAATTTTAGCAGTATAAGCATATATTCTACCTCCAAGTAAACGCTTTTAGATATCATTCAAAGATTTGAATTATGAGCTACAATTTCGCACCCGAAAGGTTATGAAAACTGTTTTTACATTTGAAATCGATGCCATACATTTTTTCGAAGAAGTACCGGGAATTATTCATTTAAAAATCCCGCTGAAGGGGATTGTCAAAGTTGTCCTTGTCGTTAAGTTAGCACAACTGTCCTCTACACTGACGTACATTTCAAGCGCGAACTGTTATTTAATTTGTTTACAGTGCCCTATTTTGTTAGTTTATATCAAATGTGTTTTGCTAATTTTACATTGGATAACAACATCGAACAAAGAATTTGCCCCAAACGTTATATTTCAAATAGAACTTTGTGTGCCAAATAGCCGGAAATATTACAGAAGACTTACGGTGAATTCACTTTATCAAGATATGGTGGAAGATTTGTGTGGCTCTGATAGGCCATCAACGTCTTCAATAAAGCTAACATCGGTAGAGTAAGTAAATCACTGAAATTTCTGTATTTCATGAACCAATTAATACTATTTAACACGTTTGTTTAAATATGAAACGCATTGCCGCTTAACTAGTTTCGAGAGAGCAGAATTTTATTGAAAAATCCAAGCTCATAGGAATTGTGTTCCATCAGGATAACGCCAGGCCACACACATCGATAGTGATTCAAGCTGACCAGAAGTTCTGGGAGCTTGATTAGGAGATTCTTACGCATCCACCTTATAGTCCGAATCCGGCAACAAGTGATTGCTATCTATTTCTGTCTGTGGCGAATGATTTTGCTGGTGAAAAATTCGCCTCAAGAAAAGATAGTGAAAATCGACTGTAGAAAGTTATAATGGAATTACCTTCAAAATGACAACAAGCCGTCAAATAAAATGGTTCATATTTTTTCTAAATCAGATCAGTCTAATTATTATAAATAAACCCTTTAATGCCATGCAAAAATAATGGATTTCTGTCTACTACGTTTTGAGTTATAGAATAGTTGGTTTTATGTAACGAAAGTCTGTGGCAGTTAATATATCAAGTTTTTCTTTTTTGTATACCAATCGCATTTAATTTTTGAAACGTCTAAACGCAAATTTTATAACATCTTCCTTTGTTTTTTCAATTTCCAGGGCTCCCATGTCATGAATCACAAGGACAACTATGTAATGCATTGGTTCAGTCCTAGCTGCAGCTCGGAGGGTCCAGCACAACTCAATTATTTCTATGAGGTCCTAAGCTCAGCCAACTACAGAGGTTCAATGACCAGTTTACAATCGGGATTTTCATCAAATTCCGCAGCCAGTTCTTGCCAAAGTCGATGATATGAGGCTCACCACAGTGATGGTAGTGAGATCGGCGACTCGGGGATGTCACAACAAATGGCTGAACACCATGAGGAGCTGACCACAGGCACTTTAATGGAAAAGAGTCTGAATTAGGAGATTTAAATTAGTTTACAAAATAATTGTGTTAAGTTTGAGAAGACAAAAAAAAACAATTTTGTTTTTACTATAATTAAGAAAATAGTGAATTGTAATTTTATTTTTCAAAGTATTATCATTACTGTTTGTCAATATAACAATGGGGGGATGTAAGGCAACATGTAATGATGGATTGTAATGACGTCATTCATGGCAAGAACATTAGAAGTTACAGCAACATAATTGAAATAGTGACATTGTAGTCGAGTGGCGGCTACCATTCGCGATGTGCCCTAAGGCGGAGTTCACATTACCATATAAATCAGACAAATTTAATACTACAGATAGTGAATATTTAACCAAATTGGATCAAATTCTTGGAATTTATCTATTAATGCCTACTCCTTTTTAGGAACGTAGGAATTTATTGCTGGCGATGTCGGTTATATTGACTTGAGAAATCAAAAATCTATAATTGGTCCAGCAGGTTCTTAAACATCCATCGACCACTTGCTTTCTTGAAAATTACCATTTTTGACCTATTTTCGAACTGTTGGGATCTGTTTTTCGTTTGATTCTACTGACTCAAATGAATGTCCAATAGAAACTTTAAAGAAACAACTAAATTTCTAAATCTTCCAATAAAAATTAAAAATTTTTTTTCAAGTTTATGAAAAGGAAATTCGAAATACTTTTCACCCGTGTACCGATCTTTTATTTGGAAATAGTTTTCAATACCAAATTGAAAGAAACAAAGTTGTAAAATCTTTTGTAAACAATTTAAATTCTTCTGAACTTTCTTAAATGGAAGCTGCAACTATTATTATTCGGGCTACTTTACCAAAAAGAAAAGAAGCTGCGTTTATGTTGAAGTCTAACAGATACTGGAAAAGCCCATCTTGCTCATATAATTTGTTAGAGGCCATCATAGTTGTGGGCGTGGTTTTAAGAAAATACTGGCCTGAACATATGACTTATTTTGGAAGAGACAGGAGCTTTTTCTAAGACTCTCGTCTCTTTAGAGAAAATCAAAACGATTTTTAGGTTTATCCAGTAAGAGTAGAAAGTTTCAAATTGGCACTCGGCTCTTTTAACATGAGCCGGGAGACGCCACATGAACCGACGCAAGCGCTGGAATTTCGAATTTTTTTTTTATTTGGCAGGTGAGGCAAATCGCTACTAAGATCGAGCTGAGTACATAGAGTTAGTCTAAGAGCTGACACTTGTATCGTAGCTATTTAATATTTAGTAATAGCAAGTTTAAATTTTTTATGGTTTTTGGAAACAATAAACAATCGGCCAGTGAGCTAGCATAGCAGACGGCTTTCGCCATACAAATCTGCGCTTATTCTGGAAGAGTGAAGAGTCCATTGCAAGACTCTCGGCTATTCAACATATGAGCCTTGTGTCGTCTTACGACTTATTGAAATAAAATCAGGAGGCACATTTGCGGCTCTCGGCTTTTTTTCACAACTCATTTTTTAAATGAGCCGTCAGCAATGAAAGAGACTTTTAAAGTAAAGATTTATAAAATTTCTGACATTTAAAAATGTTGTTGCTTTCAAGATTCTATGAACAAATAGTTAAAGTTTTTCATACACTCTTTTTTTATGTTGGAAAAAAGGGAATTTAAAGAAATTTTTTTTAAAGTTTCAAATTTTTATATTGGCTAGTTTTTTGACTACCTTAGTTCAGGCATATTGAACGAAATCATATAATCAGTAAAATTGAATTAGCTATAACAAACATTTGTTGATGAGAAAATTTATAGGAATTTTTTAATGTTTTTTTTTTTTTTAAATTAAAAATAAAAATGGGATAGCTCAGGGTTGTTAACGTAATGTTGCACTCAGAAAATTATTGGTTATTAAATTAAGAACAACAATAGGAAAATGTTCCGAATTCGAAAAAAGAAAATCAATATAACAAATTGCACAAAATTGCTTTAAACTAATAAAAAAATTAATGTTTAGAAAATCTAAATAAATTTCAACAATGAATTTATTATTTTATATTAAGAAATGTTTTCAGAATTGATA
>JAHXMU010000708.1:1350655-1396658 GCA_019455685.1 Philornis downsi | reverse complement strand
TTTTTTTAATACCAAGGAAAATAATCATCATCACAATTGTTATTTTTGGTTTACTCGTATAAAATTGTGTTAAAGAAAATATATTTAAAGAAATTGAATTCCGATTCATATTCGAATATTTTCTTTATGCTTTACAAGGTTTCTTTTTATAACAATTTGTTAAAGAGTACACAATTTTTTCGTTCAAGATTATTATTTCATATCTGTAACATATAACGCTTGTTTATGCCAGCGCGACGCGACAGAAATTGCCTGGGAAACAAACGTTGGAAAATTTACGCCAAAGCGTTATCGTTTGTTGCTAGACTTTTAAATTGAGTTAATAAATTTAACATTTTTAAACGCTTTAGTGTTTTAGTATTTTATGTTCAATTAAAATCGAAATTTTGATTCTTTTATTTAATTTATTTCTATTTATTTAGTTATTTATTATTTAGTTAATTCTGTAAAGAGACGAAAAAAAGACTCAAACAAAAAATGTATTCACTGATCAAATCTTAGCGTTACTTATGCGCCACCCTTTACATAAAAAGAATATGTATTTGTTATTTTTACGTTTATGAGGAGAGAAACTTATGACATTTGTCAAAAATCGCCACCAAACACAATAGCAACACTGCAAACAGCGTTTTTTTCCTCTTAATATCGCTAAAAAATCGCTATCGCTTTCGATTTTCGTTGCTTTAGTATTTGTCAACACCTTCATAAGAACCCATGTGCAAAATTTTCTTTGACAGTTAGCAGCTTTTTGTCGCGTCGTATTGGAATAAACAGGCCTGTAAGCAAATATATGTTGACTTTGAGCTGTTGATATAAATAGGCCAATATTTACACCTACGATACATATATTTTTTGTTGTAAAATCTTACCTTAAGGATCTCTTTATTAAAAAATAATGGTTGTATACAAACAATTTTTAAAGACAAAACTTAAATCCCCATTGAACACAAACTTCCTCACATTTACAATTTATTTTACAATTTTTAGGGTCAATTAATAGTACACAGAGAAAAAAAATCAAATCTTTATAAAACCAGAAAACCTGCAAAAATAACACCACAAAAAGTCGTACACAAATCACCGACAAAAATTACAAACATTTAGCATGCGATTTTATGAGTTTTATAAGCTTTTTACACATTTGCCACATAAAATTAAGCGAAGAATTGTAATTTAAAATTAGTTAATATATAGTATAGTTAAGGAAGTCGTAATGAAATCGAGCGCAAAGAAGAAAAAAAAAAAAACTTGTAAAATCTAATTAAATTGAATCTTCTGAAATCACCAACTCGCCAAATTTATTTTAACAATTCTGTTGCCGAAACTGTTGTGTAGAAAAAAAAGGTGAACATACTACAAAAATAATCTCAACAATTTATCTTAATGCTTATTAAAAAAAAAGAAAGAGAATACATGAGCAAAACTAAAGTTATTAGCTATTTTTATCTTTAATTCAGTGCTATAGTTTTAAGTAGTGTTATCTAAATCGTAACGTATCGATTTAAAAGTTTCAAATCTGAATATTATTTAAATGCAAAATTTATATAACTACTTAAGTATCGCTATAATTTAGAGAATCTTATAAATATATACATGTATAAATACATATATATATATAAATATATATACATATATATATATACGAGTATATATGTATATATATATTGTAGTGAAATGAAAGAAATGTTTACGAACTTTTAAATAAATGTTTCATGTTAATTAAGTGTATAAGTAATAAATTATAATTCAGAAATATTCACTTAAATTGTTTCCTATTTTGTCTACGTAGATGCCAACAAGTCGCCTGGCTCATAAGGCTTCAATATCGGTTCATAGCAGCGCGCCATGACAAAATGTTTCAGGTCCATAAATTCAAAAATGCCAAACAACAGCCATTGCTACACTTATTACATCAAAGCTTTGTTGTTTTCGTCATTAAAATTAAGAGGAGACTCTAGAATTTGTTTACAACATTAACATTTTTTATAACTAATATTTTTACTACAACTACACTTTTATTTTTTTTTTTTGCTTTATTTAGCAGTTCAAAGTAAATATAATTTATGTTTTTTCACTTTTGACAAAATGGATAATACGATACAAATTATTCGTCAAAAACGTCACAAAAAACGCTGGAAAAAGCGTTTCTTATTTATGTCGCTGCAAATTTGCTGTCGCTTGCAATTCGTATCGCAGTAGTGTGAATGTGTACGTACACAAATTTGTAACATTTAGCTGCGTTTGGTCGTATCGCGTTGTCATAAATGGACCTCTATTTAAGGCCTAGATGCCGATAATTGAAATCCAATTCTAGGGGAGCTGTAAAAGTGTTTGTCCTACATCGCACTAACTTAGTAGCGTTTAGCAAAATTTTAAAAATCGATCTGAAGTTTACCTTAACCCTGCAGATTCCTGGGTTCATATCTTTCATTTAGTTACACTAAATAGATCAGTATAGGATCGTTAATAGGAGAATCATGAAGTTTTTCCGGTTGAAACCGAAACTGTTAGTAGAGTCTTCGAGCTCGAACGGGCAGTTACATTGCAACTACCTAGTCCTGCCATATGTTCTGTTACACAATTTTCTTATCGCTTATCGTTCAAAACTTCTTGCGGGAATGCACTGATTAGTGAAGAATATTACTCAGTTTGGTTTCAGTTTGCAATCTATTAACATGGAGTGGGGCGTTAAAGAGAATCGGGTCGGCGTAATAGCGTTGCATAAGTGCGGAAAGAGTGCTGGCCCTATTTTCGAGTTGCTAAAACCACTCGGAATATCAAGAACGTTCGTTTACCGTGCTATTGCTCGCTTCGGCGAATTGTCTGGAGTAGAAGACACGCCAAAAAGTGGTCGCCCGCGCGTTGTCCGTACGAGTGCGGTAGTAAAGGCATGATCTGCATATGAAAGCCTATCGTCGGTCCACGGGGCATCTTCTAACTCCTCAGCTAAAAAAAATTAGGCTGGAAAGATGCAAACGACTTTTGCAGTGGCACGCGGACAATGGCCATGAAAACATTCTGTTTACGGATGAGAAAATTTTTACCGTGGAAGAAGTTTTCAACAACAAAACAACAAGTTTTCAAACAAAATGAAAAGATTTATGCCACTTCATCTAAGGAAGCGAAAAAAGTTGTTCCAAGGGTTCAACGTGGCCATCATCCCTCTTCCGTGATGGTTTGGGGGTCTCCCACCATGGTGTTACATCCCTCCATTTCTGTGAAAAGGGCGTAAAAACTGGTGCAAAGGTTTACCAAAAAGATGTGTTAGAGGGTGTTGTGAAGGATTTGACCAATACCCTTTTCAATGGACGTGGATGGATCTTCCAACAGGACTCTGCTCCTGCGCACAAAGCTAAAACCACGCAGGAGTGGCTCAGAGTCAATATTCCTGGCTTTATAGCAGCAGAAGATTGGCCATCAGGGAGTCCAGATCTCAATCCACTGGATTATGCTTTGTGGTCAGAATTGGAGAATATGGCTTGCAAGACTCCCCACAGAAATTTGGGAAACCTTAAAACAGCATTAACCAGAGCAGCGTCCTCGATCTCCATGGAAATCGTACGTGCGGCTATAGCCCAATGGCCACACCGTTTGAAAGCTTGTGTTAAAGCAAAAGGCGGCCATTTCGAGTGAATACAATTTTTTTAATAACCAATATTGTCTTCTAATAAATGAAATAATTTTGAATACAATATGAATATTGGTTTTTTTTTATCGCGTTTTATATTTGTAACAGAACATATGGCAGGACATATGGCAGGTGATAAGATAAGTCTCATTTCTGCCAATGTTCCACGCTCAATTTGGTATTTTCTGGTTGGAGTAAAGAATCGGCAGTTTCAGTAGCTTACTCCTTACATTATCCACTCTATTCATAGATAGTCCAAATTACCAGGCTATCCCAGGAGGATGCATTGTAATATGTGTAAGGCCTTCACGGCGAGACTCAATTGAAATCTCCGTGTGCGCTGAAATAAAATCTGTAGAATTTAGCGACGAATCAAACGATTATTACACTTAGTTCTATGACTAAAAATTGATGGCGATGACGGCATTATTATTGCGTATTTTCTTATTGCTAGCGTCCATTTTTGATGAGTCAAACAATCACAAAACTGCCTGTCTAACGCCATCTATCACAACTCGATCGCACTTATACAACGCAAGGTCCAAATTATTAAGGCCATCTATTGGATAAATAATAGATTTCTTTTTACAGTATGTAATTGAAACGGTCGAATGGTTTAGTAAACGAAAATATCGGATCAGTTCATTACAGTAAGCTGAAGCTAAGCAAAGTAAAAATGCTCTACTCCCGTTTAAATTCATCGCCTATAAATTACCACATGTCTACAAAATCTATTCGAAAATAATCATATCTTACAATAGAATATTTGTAATTCGATCAATTATAGATACAATTACAAGGTGTAATTAAAATTTCTTACAATTGCAATTGACTGTAAAATTGCATATCCACTATATGGGTTAAAATGCTGCTTCAAATTCTTAGTCTATGCGGCAGATTGAAATGTGCAATGATTTATTTGCAAATTATGTGCCAGTAGACGTATCAATTCTTATCGACAACATTTTATAACTCAAATGCACTGTAAAGGAACGTTTCAGTGGACTTTGAAACAAATAAAACCAGTTGCAATAATATCAGCAATGACTATGAAAGCAATTTCACCTTAATATTAAAGGTGAGCGTTGCTTGTCTGCCTGTCTATGGAAACAGTGATTACGTTTATTCCATTTATTCGATTGCTTTTTAAAAACTTTATTAAAATTAGTTTAGAACTTGTTTGCCCAAAAATATATGAAGAATAATAGAGAATGATAGAGTCGTTATGTGGCTTTTGTGATACAAGGGATTCTCCTCAAAAGAGGGTCAAGAAGTCCAATTTGAAAAAACACTACGAAAAAATGAACAGATAATCTTCAAAATAATAATTTTGTTGGAAATTTCGATGCTTTTTGTACCATTTTGCGTCAGATAAAATAAAACCAAGTATATTTAGAAGATTCCTATGGAATCCTAACAATTTCCTAACAAAAGAGTGTTACTGTATCTAAAAGGTAAGACTAATTTTCGTTTGAAATTAAGCGGGTATATTGAATCTCAGAAGTTGGTAGCACTGTGACAGACATATCTGCAGAT
Source organism: Philornis downsi (assembly GCA_019455685.1). Lineage (NCBI taxonomy): Eukaryota > Metazoa > Arthropoda > Insecta > Diptera > Muscidae > Philornis > Philornis downsi. The sequence goes on along the minus strand of JAHXMU010000708.1, from coordinate 1,391,494 downwards.
TTCACATCATGATATGATATCAATGTTTGAGCTGTGCCTGGATTTGTACGACGCAAAAGTGATTACGGCGATTTATTTTTTTCGGCCACAACAAGATTTCCAGCGTTGAATATTGGTTGTAAAATTAGAGGAAATTCTTTTAATACGTAGTTAAAATTAAATGATTGAATAGAAATGCGTTTCGGTATTCAAAAACGATCTTGAGTAGAAAATAAAAAATTATAAGTCGGCTCTAATTCTTATGTAAAAGTAATTTTGTTTTAATAACTTTATATAAGAACAAATAAAGGGAGATTACTAAAAAATCGAATTTCAAATCTATAACATATTTACATTTTTGGAAATTTTAAGATTTGATTGTTGCACATTTCGGATATAAGTCTACTTTAATTCTTATGTAACAATTCTTTCGTCTCGATAATTTGAAATAAAAACAGAGGGAAAGAGAGAAATTAGTATAAAATCTAATTGTCAATCCAAAATGTATTTAATTTCTCCGATAATGTAAGAATGGTTTGTTGCGGATTTCGGATTAAAGTGAAATATTTTGTGTGTAATAAAAATAAAAACACCTTTTAAATTACAAATTACATGGATTTTAAAAGTGAAATAAGTGAACGACGATAGAAAATGGCCAAAAAATTTGAATCGCCTACTGACCATTGCCGTAAATAGCTATGATATTTTAGTACCTAAAGTTGTGAAGAAACATTTAAAAAATCTTTAAAAGCAGTCCATCCCCCATTATTTATTTTTCTTTCAAAGAAGGCTATTCATTACTCTAGTAGGCACCACCGAAGCCAAAATTAATCACGCCACTCCCAACACAACACAAAACATGTTTAGAGCATAAATATGAATAATAATTAATTCTCTTGCTTGATAATAAAGAATATCAGATAAAATTTTTTTATATTTTTTATTTTAGAAAAAAACAAGCCATACATGAAACAGTCTTTATAAAAACCAATTGAATTTTCACTGGAAAACCCGGAAAAATCGATCTACGATGTGTGAGAAGTGAGATGAGTCTGCATATCGTTTATTGCAGTAAGTTTCAGCCACTCCCACTTCCAGCTTCAGCCTGGCGGAACTTTTGGCGCCTCCTTCACTTCGCGCTGGTCCATTCGTTTCTCTTTAAATTCCAAATTTTTGCTCCACATCGAAATACGGGATTTGGGCTGAAATATATCATAAATGTACATTTGTTGCCTTTATCATCTCTGATGTGAGAGTAGAAATTTGTTCCCACATTAGAGATGGAAACGTCGCGAACCAAATATGATGAACTGGTTTACGGGTTTTGATTGCTATAAACTTGACGCAATATGACGATCGTCCAGCTATCTAATTTTACGACAGTCTATTAGTTTAATTTAAAAAAAAATCAGAATTGACTGTTAGTCCAATCAAATACAGTAACACGTTTTCAATTTTGAAATGTCTACTTGACCTCACGGCTAATTTAGTGTACATTCTTCTCTACATTATCAAGAAAAAAAATGATTATATAATGGTGAAGCCACACATAGGACCATTCCACTGTTTGAACCAATTAATTGACCATTTAGTTACAATCATTTGAAACCAATTGTAATGAAATTTTTTTAATTATAATTACCCTAGTCCATGGTAATGAATTTATGTAAATGGTAATGAATTACCAATTGAAAACAATCATATCATTACTAAGTCATTTCGGTTCAATTCGTTTTGAGATAAAGGACTTGAGTTATATCAAAAACTTTATTTCTACATTGCAACCGGCATCTATACTTCGTCGAAGAGTTTTTGCATTTTTGTTATTTTTGAAACAATTATAATCTAGTTTCAATGGTATTGAAATCTCCCCATGTGTACATGAAGGAATTAAATTTTTCAAATACGTACCTATTAAAACCCATTCTCGGTCTGAACCGTTTACGTCAACCACAATACTTTCAAAAATAACCACTTTGAAAAGTGAGACGTTTACCATCCCTGGCATGTAACAACAACCAAGCAATACGTATGCATTGTCTTTGCAAACAAAGACCATTGACTCTTTATTTGTTTTTGTTGTGGGGAGAATGGGGCACGACACTTAGATATCTATTAACGGAGTCTACGTCTCTCCGAAGAATAAAACAAAACAAAGATTCGCGGCCAATTGGAAGAAACGAACCAGTGCAACTATCAATGGTTTAGTATGTTACTGAACATCAAACACGGCGCGTAATCTCAGTGGGGCGGGAAGTGTGATACGAATTCGGCTAAAACAAAAATGTTTAAAGAGCCATAAAAAACAAATACCGAACTCGGCAACGCAACGGAATCGATTAAACTAACAAATAGGCTCAGTACTGCAACATATCGCGCGATTTTAACTAGATTTATGATAAGATTATCTAAATACTTTTTTGCCATTTCTCCAGAACGAAAAAGATTAGAAATTGCACATTTCAGTTAATAAATTTAGCAAAAGGCCGACATTCGACAGTTATCACAACGCCGACGACGCGAGCGGTTAGACACGGAAAACAACATTGAAGTTAAAAGTGAAATTTGTTTGTGAATATGGTGGAAATGAATGAAATTAACATGTAAGTGTTGACAATTTACATGATATGTTTACAGAGTCTACTTTGAGGCACTGTCTGAATATTAGGGATGACAAAGAAGACAATGAACAAAACTGAATTTTTTCACAGTACTTGCTGTTTTGTCGCTCCTATGCTTTCGAATATATAAATCTGTTGATTCATGCTGAAAAAGCATATGGTGCTTAGACGCGAGCCGTAACGCGGAAATAGTCCAAAGGTCAGTTCAAACTGCCACATATTTCATTTGGAAATCAAATTAAATTTGGTTTAAAAAAGCGAAAAAAACCGGTTCAAACGATGTGCGTTAAATTTATTCTTTGGCAAAAAAAGTACAATAAAAAAATTGGCAACACATATTTATCAAGTTATGGACTCCCAAAGTTCAAAAAGTTAAAATGGATCAAAATCAGAATAAAATCTCCAGTTATGTGATTACTCAAATAAAAAAAAAATCGCCAATATTAATTAAAGATAGAGCAAGGCTTTTCTGAAAAATTCCAAAATTTTTTAAAAGAACATTACGTCCCTCTTTACAAAAAAAAAAGAAGAAATTGGAAATTGTTTAAGATTTTTTTAAAATCATTTTAAAAATTGCGTGCGTTTTTAATTTTATGGGTTCCACTACCATAACAAATTTTAGATCGCTTTGAAAACACGATGTTTTTAAATAATTTTAAATTTTTTTTTTTTTTACCAAAAACAGTGGTATTAAAAAAAAATTAGGGTCTAGTTAAAAAAAAGGCTAAATATTTGAAACTCCCCTCAGTTGATTACCCACATTAGGGGATCTTGTTGGAACCATACTGGTGCATTTTTTTAACTTTCAGGGCTCCTAGCTCGGCAAGTATGGGCTGACGCGAACTTTTTCATTTATTTTTTTTTTTTACCAACTGGAAAAATATTTTTTTTTGATAATTTCAGTTGAAGCTAGATTTTCAAAAGAAAATTATCAAAACTTTTTAAATTGCTATAAAAGTAGTATTGCAGTTATATGTTTTCGAAGGCATAAAAGTTAACTAATTTTCAATACAAACTTTTGACGTACAATTATTTATTTTTTTTAATTAAAAAAAAAATGAAATTTCCGAATTTCTGAAAAAAAAGACCAAATAATTGAGTTTTTCTATTGAAAGCTCTGATTTTTTTTCTTTTTTTTCACTTCATTCAGAGCATTAATATATTTAGAGTAAAATTAGTAAACGTACACTAGATGAAATCGCTGTTATAAGCACAAAAATTTACGAAAATTCTCTTTAATGGATAAAGAGAGAGATTTCTTTCAATCGCTCAAATAAGCAAACAAGTAAAAAATCAATTTTTGGCTGTTAGATTGGCTCAGTTTTGTTATTTATTTATTTTTTATTATTTTGTTTATTTATTTCAATTATTTATTTTCAAATATTTTGTTGACTCTTTTTGGCATGCTGTCAATAAGCTTCCTGCAGGTTTCTACTGGCAATTCATACCAAGTTTTTTGAACAAAATTCCGTAACTGACTTAACTGACGTAACTTATTTTTAAGAACCTCCTTTCCAGTTCTTTGTTTCAACTCTCTCCAAAGATTTTCGATTGGATTTAAGTCCGGAGATTGACTTGGCCAGTCAAGAGGGCCAACATTATTATCTTGGAACCAATTCGTTACCAAATTAGAAGTATGCTTCGGATCGTTATCCTGCTGGAATGTCCATCTAAGAGGCGTACATTCCACAGCATAGTTCAACATCGTATTTTCCAAGATATATTTGTAGTGGAATCTGGTCATAGTGTCGGTAATTCAATATATCGGACCGACAATATACCACAAGAAACAACCTCAGACCATATAATTGCCGCCCCCGTGCCTGACCGTCTTCTTTGTAAAGCGAACATGGAATTTCTTACCCTTAGGTCGTCGAACATTCCAGACACAGTCGTTTCCAAATACATTAATTTTTGTTTCATCGCTCCACAAAATGTTTCGCCATTTTTTTTTTTTCACCTCCTCCGGACCAATTGGAATGACTTCTTGCAAAAGCCAATCTAGCCTTTAAATTTTTCTGTCTAAGCAAAGGAACTCTTCTGGCTATCCGTCCTGATAAATGTGCTTCTTGTAGTTTACGACGAACCGTTCGAGATAAAATTACACTTCCAATTTATGCTGAATTCGCTCTTGAAGACACAAACGGATCCTTCTTCGTAAGTGTTACAATACGAATATCTGTTGTTTTTGAAGTTTTTTTGAGTCTTCCTCGAGTTTCATAGGGCTTTTTAGGTTTTAAAGCATTTTTTATAAAAATAGCGACCGATTCATAGTTTTCGCTATAGAACGAAGACTTTGGCCACGTTCTCTTAGTCTTGAAACAATTTTTCTCTCCTCCGGAGAACAATGACTTTTTCGACCCATGGCTGATTTTTTACTATATATTTTGTTATGAACAAAGATAAACAACAGTAAAATAAATAGCCTTTCCAAAAAGACTACAGCAGACTGCGACAATATTAAAGAATTGAGCAATGTGTGTATTATTTTGACCAAGTACTGAAATCAAACCTGAACAAAACTAACTCATAGTGAAAACAACAGGGAAGCCCCAGTTTTGTTTTTTACTTTAACAGCATTACCATATTAAAGTTATTTAAACAAAAAAGAATTGTCATGTTTGCTTTCCGTTAAAGTAACTAAAATCAAACATAAAGAAAAGATAAGAAGGTGTACTTATTTTTTCGATTATATGTGTATGTGCAAAGTTTGAATTAAATTAAAAACATTATTTTTTTTTTCTTAACGTCCTTTGTGAAATTTAAAGTTATTTTAGCATAATTTTAAAACTATTGTTGTAAAACTATTGGTGTCGCTTGTGGCAACACTGCTCTTATCAACAATACTCAAAATACGAACAGGTTGTATAGAATCAAATCACAGAAGACAGTGCACGAAAGTAGAACGTGTTGTGCGAACGGACAAACGGTTTTTATAAGCACGCGTTAATCTATACGAAATCGAAAATGTCGAATTTTTTTTTAACATGGTACCGAAATTATTTTTTCAGTGATGGCGGTGACGTTGACGAGCCTCAGCCCAAAAATATTTTGGAAGATAAAAGCATATTCCCTGATTTCAAATCGGGCCCTTTAAAGGTCTATCGCGAAAAGGCCTCATTCTGTTATAAGCGTATGAATATCCTATTGGAGGGCGAAGATCACATACGTTTAAAGGTAAGTATTGGGATTTCAACATTGTTAGCACAGTGTGAACGGGAGTAACTCTCATGGTGTTGAGAATCACAGACGATGTGTATTACGTACGTACGTACGTATGTCGTATTGTTTTTGTCAGAGTATGAGACACGCGTAACGTGGCTGTGTGTATGCGCTGCTCAAAGTCCATTGACGAGTGTGTGTCTAGTGTGTGCATTTGCTTGTTTTGGTTGCGCCTGTTCTCTGTTATGCTCTCAAGCGTTTTATGACTTTGCCCTTTTGACAACTAGATGAACAGATGCTTATAATTGCTTGTCGAAATTGATAATTGGAAATTAGATAGGTGATGTTTTTCAGATGTGGTTATTGGTTAATCCAACACGGCTACCTGATGCGGATTATTGATAGAAAACTTGTTAAGATTTTATAGTGGGAAAGCTGAACATAAACATGCATACATATACATACATATATTGTCTGAAAACGACTTCTTGTGCGAAGGCGGCCCCAAAACAAGTCGGCCTGACGGCTAGTTTTATAAGGTGAAAGTGGCAACCTTATAAAACATATCTTTTAAGTTTGAAGGCACCACGTTGTCTCTTCTTCTTCTTATGTGGCGACAAGAATAGACAGCCTTATCTATTATACACCGCCCGTAGAAAACAATTCCAAGCGCGTCGGTCTTCTGCTCTTCTCCAATTCGTCAATTCGGTCCTTCCAACGAAGTTTTGGTCGCCCTCTTCTGCGCCGTCCATCTAGTTCGCTGTCGAAAACTTTCCGTGTCGGAGCATTTGGAGCCATCCGCACAACATGACCCAGCCAACGCCCTCGCTGTATATTAATGCTTTTGATCACGACGATGCCGGCAAATAGCCCATGCAGCTCATTGTTCATGCGACGCCGATACTCTCCGTCAACGATGATGGATCCATATATCTTCCGGAGTATTTTCCTCTCGAAAACTGCCAGTACTGTTTCATACGCTTGCGTCATAAACCAGGATTCTGCGCTATATAACAAGACGGGTAGAACCAACGTCTGGTACAGTCGGATTTTTGTTTGTCGAGAGGGGGCTTTATCATTGAATCGCTTGCTTATTCCGTAGTAACATCTGCTAGCAAGCAATACTCTCATCTTTATCTCCATGCTGACACCATTTGTTTTGCTTACAGCGGAACCGAGGTAGATAAATTCTTCCACCACTTCTAAATTATAGCTGTCAACGTTCACACAGAGTTCCAAACAAGTAGACTCTTTGTTCGTTGGAACCAATAACTTTGTTTTGTCCTCGTTACCACCAGACCCATTTTCGCTGCTTCCTTCTCGATGCTTGAGAAAGTTGCAGTAACATCTCGCAGTTTTCGCCCAATAATGTCTATGTCATCTGCATATGCGAATAACATATGGCTTTTATCAAAGATGGTACCAGTCGTGTTAACTGCAGCTTTTCTCATAATCATCTCCAACAGTATGTTTGAGCCATTACAAATAAACGATCTCGATATATAAGCTATTGAATATCACTGCAAAAAGTGATATTCAGTTAAATAGAGATTATGTTGAAAAATAAAGAAAATTTGTCGTTATTTGTATTAGATCCGCTAGTTTTGGGACCGCCCTGGTGTCAGAAAATTTTATCTCTTTAGCATATTTTTCCTGTTGCTGCAGATTTTTTAAAAATGTTTTTTATTGTTTTAGAAATTTCACAATTTGTAATGTTTTTGTTAAAAATCTTGGCATTATTTTTAGTAAATTGAATATATTTTTATATTTGGCACTGAAGTCGAGAATTACAAATACAATTCTAATTTTTTCCTATTTCAACCTTTTCTATTTATGGATTTCGGTAATTTCTTATGTGTTTTTATTCAAGACGTTATTTCTACATAAAATTAGTATCTTTCGATCAAATGTGTGTCCCCATTGCGCTATGTCCGTCTGTGTGGCTGATAGACACTACAAACTCTTTAAAACTTGGCACAGCCTAATATTTTGTCAGATCATAAGTCCGGGACTGTAAATGGGTTATATGGAACCACTCCTTACGATACATCTCCCAAACAAAATGAGAAAATATAACAGAATAAAAATAACGGAGCAAAATAATTCGGCTGATTAACCGAGCCCCTTTTCTAACAAAATCTATTGAAGCCAGAATTAGAACCTTGACCCACGACGAATCAATACTTCTAATTCTTCCATAAACATGTTATTTTCCCTCACTGGTGCGAAGAATCGGATAGCGACTGACGATTCTTATTTTTAATTTATTTTACCAAATTTGGGACGGGTGCAAATCGGTCCCCACCATGATGTCAAAATTTAATGCCAAAGGTATGAAAGACTTTGGGCAAAACCACCCATGCAAATCGACTGTAATTCTAAAATTTATCACTAGCAGCCCAAAATCCGTATTGCAGAATTTCGGGCATTTGGAAAAATTCAGTTTAGACTCATTAGAGTGCTCCTCTCCACGGAAATCTTTAGTAAAAGGCGAAAGATTTATTCGACAACTGAAGAGAAGCCAGAGTAATTTAACCAGTCAAGAGTGAAAGGTCTTAAGGTACTTATTTTATAAACTAAATGAGAATTATGACCATGTCTATTCACCGCATGAAAGATACTTTGATGGTAACAGTCACCACCAACAAAGTAGGGGTAGGTTATGAGAGTATCTGTGTGGTTGCTTTAACAAAGAGGTCAAAAGGGATGAAATTGTTTGTGAATATGTATACCTATAGATTCAAAGATTGCAATAGGTCGTTGTTTGTGTGGTATGGAAGAAATTCGATTTCCGCCAATGAAAACTATTGATGTTGAAGCGGCAGGCTTTTTAGTGTCACAGAGTACAATAGTACCAAAATGTACTAAAGTACCAATATGACTATCTCTGTGATAATACTATTTAGGGTAAGTGTGGGAACGAAGTCATAGTGATAATTTTCTAAGTTCTATCGGACTTTTATCGTACTCAACAAAAACACTGTCACTTTGTGCTAAGGGTTGTGTTGACTTCAAACGGAATTGATTTTCGTATACTAAATACCTGCAGATTCTGCAAACAAAATTCCGCTTGCACAAAATTTTTCATCGCAATAGCGGTTTCTTTCGTCGTTGCCCATAGTTCAGTTTTCTTATTTCAAATTTAATAATTTTATGATCTGAAACTCTGAAACTTAGCTGATCTTAGAATAGTAAATATTTCAATAAGTTATAATTAATAAAATATAGGCTTTTATGGCCTTTCGTTGTTTGAGTTGCATATTAGAATTCAAATAGAAAACGCAAAGGAAACATTTGACATATTCATTTAAAACCTATTTCTTGGTTGCCAACCATCGTCCACGGTATGAGGAAACCGCTATGATGCAAAATCTTGGTATAAGTACTTGTTACTAATACCACACCATAATTTCTGTGTAGTTACGCTCCATTAAGTGTACTCAACATCACAGACAATTCCATCACTAACGCTTATCAATATGCCATCACGAGAGAGAAGCAGAATAAGTGAGATATGAGTAATAGGGTTGCCGAATGAGCTCATTTGTTCACAAAGAAGGATTAAAATACCAAGGGGCATGGGGAGGTTTGACGCGAATCAACGCAAAGAGAATTTTACTAGAGTTATTGCGTAAAATGAGCATAATGACCAAACTGAGTGCTACAAGATAATGTTTTATCAGTTCGGCCACAGCAAAATCAGATATGTAAAACAAATCAACAAATAGTATAGTAGTAATTAAAACCCGTTCCTTTAAGGTACTCCGGCTGTAGGTTTTTTAAAAATTAATTCCAATTATTTATGAAACTGAATTTTCGTCGTTAGTGCAGGCGGATTTTACAAATCATCTGAAATGTATCTCGATCTAAAATCTTTTTTATAGAAGTAAATAAAATCCTAATTTTGAAGAATGACTTATTAAAATTAAATTACTGCAATTTTTCCTATGCCAATTTGAAAGTATAGGTTCAATACTTAAAAGAAAAGAGGTAGGCTCTATTACAAATACAAATTAAGTACAAATAAGTTCTTTTCGTCATTTATTGTGAAAAAACGACTTTGTCTATCGCTAAGCACTACTATTTTCCCAACTGAGAGTTTATTAGTAGTGTTTATAATACTAAAAAACAACTTTATTGTGTCTCGAGTATGTAGTGGTCGTGTTCTTTCTCCGCTCAATCTTATTAATTGTGTTCGGTGAGTTTTTTTTTCATGAATATTCGGCTTGGCTATCGATATTGAAGGATGACCTGGAAGGATGGCCCCATTTGCGGAGTGGATCCATATTTTATTACCAGCGATTATACGATGCAGAACGTTTACGAGTATATCTCACAATCAGCATTTCTCAAATATGTATAATCAATGTTCAACGTTTCTTTGTTGAATCATTCCTAATTGCAATTTCTTTTCACATTTTCCACGAATATTCGTTCAGTCATGACAATTTCTTCCACATGCGTTCGATACACTTCAGCTGTAAATTAAAAAAATTAGAGAAGTTAATCAAGAGTTCCGGCACGTTACGCTTATTCGGATCAAAATTCTGCAATTTCGCATAAAAAAATAAGTGGTCGTGATAATAAATCGCAAATTTTTTACGATAATGCTGTTATCAGATGACATCCCAGAATACAATATAATATTTTTTAATCTGACAATTTCGGCTCCTAATTACTCGTGGGATCATCTTTTGTAAAACCGTGGACTATTTGGACTACTAATATTGATTTTCTCCATCGGTATTGATTGAGTCAAATTCTTAGCGATTTGTCTTATGTACAAAACAAATTTATAGCTTTCGCATCGAATGCATCTCGTATATATTGATATGTTCTCTATATGCAATATTGTAGAATTCAAAATTTTTCTAATTCATGCGTAATTAATTAAAAATTAATGCAGGCAATAACTTTTTTATTCATCCGGATAAGTTTTTTTTTCAAATTTTTTTTTAGATCTCACTTTCGTTGTAAATACACATCTAATAAATATTATTTCAAATTTATTAATCATTGCCTGACAATATAAAATTATCAGGCTTTTGGAAAAAATATTTACTTTAGTCTCATTGGAGTGCTCCTCTCCACGGAAATCTTTAGTAAAAGGCGAAAGATTTATTCGACAATTGAAGAGAAGCCAGAGTGATTAAACCAGATGAAAGAAAACGTCTTTAAGGAATATATTTTGTAAAATAAATGTGAAGTATTAGAATACTATGAAACAAAAAAAAAACTTGTAAGAATGTAAATAAAATTTTCGACAAAAAGAGGGTTGTTTCTGCAAACATCCTTGAGGAACCCAGTAGGCAACCTATTTTTTCCGAAAAAATGTATTTCAGCTCAGGTCGAAAAGAAAAGAAATGAAAGAGGGTTGGTTTATGTATAGTTTCTTACTAACACAAAATTTATTCATGTACTCGTACATGAAAGTAAGAGGAAAGAGTCATAAGCATTTTCATTGAATATCCGCAGGTATGCAAATATAATGTGTTTGAATTGTGCGTACAATAGAAGATCGATTGTAAAGGTTTTATTTTTCACAATGTTTGAAGAATTATGCGAGTTGTTGTTGTCTGTAATAAGTTTTATGCTCAAAGAATAATTAGGTGAATATTTTTCTAAAGAAAAGTCTAGATAAGATAAGAGATTTTCCACAGAGTGTAATTTAGAGACGGCTTTCTATATGAAAGTTATGTTATTTTTTCCTTTGTGCTTTTTGTGCAATTGAAATAAAAAAGTGCTATGGCAATCCTTATCACAATCATAAGCACTTATGCACAACTACACATTAGGGTAGTAACCCACCACTAACACTTCATTAGGCCTGCGCTGTCATCACGTATGAGAAACAAGCATTGAGGCATAGAATTGAGAAAATATATTCAACTGTTGAATTTCTGTTAAGGTTTCTCCACACGGGCACAGTCAAACTGAATATTTACATTTGTTGCGTTGCATTTTCACTCTGTATTTTATAATTCACATTTAGTTGATTTGATATTTTATACTTATAGTGTCGTTGAACGAGTTTAAAGTTATCGCTTCTCGGCCTTATGGCTAAGATCAAAGTGTAGTATCTGTTCTTATCAGCTTAACATCTGATAGATCCTCCATCGGAGGACAACAAATGTTAAACTGATTTTTGGAATTAGACGGAGTGTTTTAAGGGGCTTGCTCCACCTCTGTCACGGGTTGGCCCGGTATTGCAGTACCGCCGGGATTTCGGCCCAAATTTTCTGAATCAATTTCATCCTACTAGAAGTAATATATGGGGGAGGAGAAGTAGACGGGTTTGCTGAAATCCGTCTACAGAGGTCTCGCTTATAGTTAAGTTTGTGGAGAAAACAAATCAAGTTAGTTGTTAATATCTGCGGAAAGTTTTCTTTATAGTTAACTTGCCGCTGAAAATTGTACATGATCAAATTTATATATCCAACGATTTTTTGCTTTCAAAGGAAACTTGATCTTCTAAGCGAAAATGCATAAAAGTTCTTGCTGGTTCATTTACATATCTGCGAGGAGCACAACAATCTTTTTGTTTTTTTCTTTTTTCTGGAAATTTTATTATTTTTGTATAGTTTTCTACAAGGAATTTGTCACTAAGTCAATTTTTTTTAGTTTCTGTTTTATTTTAATATAGACAATTTATATATATGTATATAACTGAATTAAATATTTAGTACAATCAGTCTATAGCTCGAGTTAACTTGTTTGTAATGATACTTTTATCATTTTAGTTCACTTTTCTATAGAAAACATATTGCTGCTCAAATTATCAATAGGGAATTTATCACTAAGTTAACTTTTTCACAGAGAAGACTGCACTGAGATAATTTTTCTGTAGAAAATTAATCTGTTAAATTTCTTTTCTTCTCATAATTAAGTTTGTCTATAATTAAGTTTGCAAATAAAAGGTAACATTTCTAAAGAAATCGTAAAACTGATTTAAATTTTCTACATTCAAAACATATCATCGATATAATTTGCCTATAATCGAACTTTTCACTTTATTAATTAACCTTTCGTGGAACACATTTAGCTGGTTGAAATTTTGCTATAGAAAACTTATCAGTAATATGACTTGTCAATCGAAAAGTTATCATTACGTTCGCTCTTCTATAGAAAACTTAGCACTAATTTAACATGCCATTAGAATAGTTATCACTGGTATAGCTTTTCTATCGAAAAGTTGTCAGTGTGCTAAATTTTCTCTAGAAAACTATTCACTTAATTATCCTTTCTACAAAAGTCTTATCGCTGAATTAAATTGTCTGTAATCAAATTCATCAATATGTTAACTGTTTCTAGAAAATCTATAAATGGGCCAAAATTTCTATAGTCAAGCAATCATTGAGTTGATTTGCCTGTAACTAAACTTATTACTGTGTTTACTTTTATATAGTAAAAGTATCACCCAGTAGTCGTTTCTTTATGAAATTAATCACCGCGTTAGCTTTTGTATAGAAAACTAATAAATGCGGTAAATTTTCTATAGTTCCTGAATTAACTTGCCTGTAATCAAACTTATCGCTGAGGTAACCTTTCTATTGAAAAAATCTTATAAATAACTTTTTTATTAAAAAAAATATTTACTAAGGAATTATTATGAAACAAATTTATTTCGTTTATATATACTCGTATATAATATATATATATACTTTTATACATTTAGTTTTCTATAGAAAAAAGATCATTCAGCAGCCGTTTCTTTATAAAACAAATCACCGTGTTAACTTTTGTATATAAAACTAATAAATGCGGAAAATTTCCTATAGTTCCTGAGTTAACTTGCCTGTGATCAATCTAATCACTGATGTAACCTTTCTATGAAAAAGATCTTATAAATAAGATAACTTTTCTGTAGAAAAAATTATTACTAAGGAATTATTATGGAAAAAAACTTATTTCAAATTTAATTTTTGTATGGAAAACTTACAACAGATAGATGTTTCTTTTGGAAAACTTATAGCAGATTGCTGTTTCCCTTGGAAAACTTATAACAGATTTCTGTTTTCTTTGGAAAACTTAGAACCGATTTAAGTATGACAAAAAATTTAGCTCTGTTATAAGTTTTCTATAGTTCAAACCTATAGAAAGCATAGAAATGATTTATATTTTTCACAAATGGCATTTTCTGTAGAAAATGTAATATCATGTTTAATTTTACATGGAAACTTTGCTTTATACGCACTCACACTTAAAGCTTAGCGGGGGTTAGAAATGAGTCAATTTTTCTAAAGAAAACTTGTAATTTTTCTAAAGAAAACTTGTAATTTTTCTAAAGAAAACTTGTAATTTTTCTGAAGAAAACTTAATTGCTATTGATAGAGAACTTATATTGATTGATAACATAAATTACTTTCTAATGCAAATCTTAATACAGGTTTTCTGGCAAATTTTCCTCTTTGTTGTCTGACAACTGTTCAAGTTTTCTCTAAAGAAAATTTTAATACAAAATGTGGCCTACATAGCTGTTAACTTTTCAACAAGTCTTTGAAAAGATTTCTCACTTAGTAACTCTGTCAAAATTCTAAGAAAAACAAAACTCTATAGAAAATTTTGCACAGAATGAACTACGGAATAAACTATTCTTTCTACGTAAAATGTAATATAGTTGACAACTGACTGATCAACTTTCCTATCGTAAAGTTAACATAGTTGACAACGAAAACAATATTTTTGTCAAATTTGTACGAATATCTCGCTTGCCATCCCTCGTATAATAATTATAACATTCTGGAAACCACTATAAAAGCGTAAACAATAACTTTCTGAAGTTTAAACGCATAGAAATGAATGATTTTATAGTCTATGCTCGACACACAGACCCACTCATTTTTCTCTCTATGGATACTGACTTAATTCAGTTGATAATTCAGAGAAATCTAATTCTTAATGCAGAAATTCCCAACATTCTTAATTTATCAACTTCTTCTCTCTGTCTCTTTCCAGCACCGAATTTGGCAATACATGGAAAAAGATGCAGATTTTCAGCGAGACCACGAAACCCCCACGCTTGAGCGTCAACGTCAATTGGCCAATAAACGCCAGCATTTGTTGTTTAGCAAGAAGTTTTATGGTCTGGCTGAGTACCTCTCCAGTCCTCACCTATCACTGGCCGCTGCCCAGGCTATGTTCAGCTATGAGTTCAGTTTCTCCGTCAAGTACTCCCTGTCCAATGGCATGTTCCCCTCGACAATTTTTTCTTTGGGCACCGAACGCTTAAGCAAATATGCCGATAAAATTCAAAATGGCGAAATTGTTGGAGCCTTCGCTTTAACGGAGATATCGCATGGCACCAATGCCCGTGGCATGCGTACCCGGGCCACCTATGATAAGGAGAGCAAAGAGTTCATTATTCATACACCCGATTTCGAGGCGGCCAAATGTTGGGTGGGAAACTTGGGTAAAACCTGTACGCACGCTATAGTCTATGCTCAGCTGTATGTGCCCGATGACACCTATGTGGGCTTAAGTGCTTTTCTGGTGCCCATACGCGATGAGAGGACGTTGATGGCTCTCCCCGGTGTGACAGTGGGCGATTTGGGTGAAAAGGTGGGCTTGAATGGCATCGATAATGGGTGAGTAAGGGAGGGAATTGCTGAAGTATTTTTTTTATCACTTAATGATGTTTACTTGCTTGTGGTTTTCCTTCAGCTTCCTTATGTTCAACAATTACCGCATTCCCAAGGATAATTTGTTGTCTAAGACGGGTGATATCGATGAACAGGGCAACTATAACAGTCCCATTAAGGATAATCGCAAACGCTTGGGTGCCTCTTTGGGCGCTTTGTCCAGTGGCCGTGTAAATATTTGTAATTTGGCCTATGTGGCCTTGAGTAAGGCTATCACTATTGCCACCAGATATTCGGGAGCACGTAAACAATTTGGTCCCGAAGAGACAGCCGAAGAATGGCCCGTTATTGAATATCAATCGCAGGTAAGTAAATACAAGGAAGTGGGGGTTATCAATTTAGGGTTAGAATAAAAAATATGGATTCAAAAGAGCCATGTTAGATTGAAAAACATTGAGACATTAAAGGGCTTTGCTTTCAAATTTGAAGTTCTTTTAGAAAGATCATTACTAAGGAGGATTGGACACTGCGGGCTGAAATATAGTTCTTTTTGAAATGCTGTTGAAAGGAAGATGTGAAACATCTTTAAGGGAATAATCGGTAATAAATGGTTTTCAATGTTAAATGTAATTCTTTTAGAAGAATCTAACAAAGTCGAAACCGCAAGGGGTCTGGAGCATAATCGTAGTAATTTCAAGCAGACCTAAGAAAGGGGTTTGAAAAAGTCCTTGCGGGCTCAAACACAGTCTTTTTTTTAGAAAATAGCTAACATAAATTTATGACAAAAGTCCTTTGAAGGCTTAAACGTATTTCTTTTACAAAGATTTAAGAAAGGGAAAACTGAAAAGGCTATAGGACACAATATATAGGTAAAGACCTTAGAAAAAGCTTTTAGAACTGGATATTCTTTTAGACATACCGGGAAAAGGAGTTCTTAAAAAGACCTTTAAGTTATAATCGTAACATTTTTGAGAAAGACCTAAGAAATAGTGATGAGAAGGGGCTGCAAAGGCATAAGAAAAATATATATGAAAGCGTTTTATGGCACAACGTTCTTTTGGAAAGACCTAAGGAAAGGACATTTGAAAGGGTAGGTCTTTCCTGAAGACGATCTTAAAGGACTCTCAGGCATAATCGTAATTCTTTAACAAAGATCTAAGATAAGACAATTTGTAAGAGCATTCGGGGATAATCTTAGTTTTTTATAAAGATATATGAAGGGATAATTTGAAAGGGCTCTAGGACACAGTCGTAGTTCTTTTGTGAAGACATAAGAAGTGGTCTTTTACAAACTCCTAGGAAAATATGATCCTAAAGGGCTATCAGGCATAATTCTAAGAAGAGATGATCTGTAAGAGCTCTCGGGCGCAGTCTTAGTTCATTTATAAGGTCTAAGAACAGATGATTTGAAAATGCGGTCGGGCTAAGTTGTAGTTCTTTTATAATGAACTAAGAAGAGATGATTTGAGAAAGTTGTCAGGATTGTAGTTCTTGTATAATGACTTAAGTAGAGATCATTGCTCTGCTCTGCTCCAATCAGAGAGACCTAAGATGATGACGATAGTTCGTAGTTCTTTTCTAAAAACTGCATAGGAGATAATTTGCGCATAGCCTTAGTTCTTTTATAAAAATCCAAGGAATGGTGACTTTAAAGCACTCTCGGGAACAATCGTAGTTGATTTCTAAAGATTGTAGAAAAGATGATTTGAGCATAACCGTACCCCTTTTATAAACACCCAAGCAGTGGCGATTTGAAATTACTCCCGAACAAAAAAATCTTAAAGAAGGGATCTCTAGCATAATCCTAACATCAGATGATTTAAAACTGCTTTCGGGTTTTTATACAAAGACCTAATAAGTTGAGACCTAAGAGAATTGAGAGGGTTTTGCGGCATAATCGTATTTATTTTAGAAATATCTATATGTAAGCAAAGCGCATTAGAAAGTGTCCTATAACATAATCATAGTTCTTTTATAATGGCCCGAAAAAAAAGAATAATTTGGTAATCGTTTTACTTATAAAATTGGCTTTAAATTACAAGCCAGAAATAAATAAATAAATAAATAAAAGTGATTTTGAGGAAGTGTTAACATATTTAGAGATGTGTTATGAAGACCTGGGAAAAAATTATTTGAAGGGGCTCTGGGGATATAATTGAAGGATTTCAAGGATTTGGGGATATAATCGTAATCATTTTAGAAAAGATCTGAGATAAGATCTGAAAGAGGTGTGGAGCATATTTAAGTACGTTTTATGAAGGTCTATGAACAGATGATTTGAAAGGATTAGTAGTAATTTTATAAAGACTTAAAAACAAAGGGTTTGAGGGGGCTCGAGAGCATAATCGAAGTTATTATTCAAAATGGAATATGAAAGGCCGCTGTATGAAGACCTAAGATGGGTATTCGAGAAAGGTCTGTGGGCCACAATCGTGTTTCTTTCGTAAAGATCTAAGAAAACGTGATTTGACATAATTGTATAACTGATAGGAAAAATTAACCAAGATTTCAAAATAGAGGACTATTAAGGACCCTGGGGCATAATCGTAGTTTTTTCTTATAGACCTCATTAAGAGGATTTGGAAAGATGTGATCGTAGTTATTTTAAAACGGAAGAGCTAAGAAGGAGTTCGAAAAGATTTTGGGACATAATCGTAGTTCTTTCTCAAAGAAACAGTGGTAAGAAAAAGCGTCTCAAAAGGATTTTGAGACAAAATCGTAGTTCTCCTACAAAGGAAGAGTGATAAGAAAAAGCGCCTCTAAAGGATTTTGACACAAAATCGTAGTTCTTTTTATGAAGACCAAGGAGAAGGAGTTTTGAAATGTGAGTTCTGTTTTTCATTTGTTGTAAAATATCGACATTACGTTTGCTTAGAAAGAATATATTCCGAAATACTAGCACATCAGACAATTTCTTAAGTTGTCCATAACCTTAATAAATATAAAATTTCAACAAACCCATTTAATATTCAAATTTCAGCAATACCGCCTGTTCCCCCACTTGGCCACCACCTACGCTTTGCGAGTCTTTAGCATGTGGTTGGGCATTCACAATGTCAAAATGACTGCCAAGTCATTCATGGGCGAAGATATCTCACGCACTGGCATGGAAATACATGCCGTGTCGTCGGCAGCCAAACCCGTGTGTACCTGGGCTGCTCGAGATGGCATACAAGAGTGTCGCGAAGCTTGCGGTGGTCATGGCTACCTAAAGGCTGCTGGCCTGGGAGATTTGCGCAATGACAACGATGCCAACTGTACCTATGAAGGAGAGAATAATACTTTGATTCAACAGGCTTCAAATTGGTTGATTGGCCTCAAGAGAGGTAATGCCAATTTCGAAGACGTTTCACCAATGGGCTCCGTGACCTTTCTTAAGGATATGGATCAAATATTGAAGCACAAAGCGGAAGAGAAAAACACCAAGGAAGTGATGCATCCAGACAGTAAGTAGAAAACAAAGTATAAGAATAAACGATTGGGCAAATTATAAAAACGAACTTTTGCCTTTTTCTTAGATCTTCTGAAGGCTTTGAATTGGTTGGTGGCCTATCAACTGGACTTGACCATCAAGCGTGTGGAATCATTGAAACGCCAGGGTTTGAACGTCTTTGAAACTCGCAATAATATGCAAGTTTTCCATGCGCGAACTTTGTCTTTGGTTTATGCTACCCGCACAATTTATTATGTTTTCTATAAATTCGTCATGGAACAACCTCAATCCAATGAAAAGAATGTGCTGCTCAAGCTGCTGTCCTTTTATGGTGTCCATTCCATTACAAAATATGCGTCAATCTTTTACCAAGGCGGTTACTTCCGTCAAAATAATCAATTGGAATTGTATCAAGACGCGATTTTGGAATTGTTGCCTGTACTGAAGAACGAAGCGATATCTTTGGTCGATGCTATAGCTCCTACAGATTTCATTTTGAATTCCCCATTGGGCATGAGCGATGGCAATGTAAGTTTGATTCAGCTTTATTTTTGTGGAATATGGGTATTCCAGTTTCACCGGTTCAATAGTAAATTGCTGCCATAGAAGTGATAAATCTGAAATAAGTACCTAAGAAAGAGGTATCTGAAAAAGTCTTTGGGTGCTTAACTAATAATCGTAGTTCCTTTAGAAACCCTTAAGAAAGGGATTTGAAAAGGCATAATTGCAGTTCTGTCAGTTAGCCTTCTTTTAGAAACTTAAAAGAAAAGGCTTTGAGGGCATAATCGAAGTTCTTTTAGAAACCCTTAAGAAAGGGATTTGAAAAGGCATAATTGCAATTTGTCAGTAAGCATCCTTTTAGAAACTTAAAAGAATTAGAACCGGCTTTGAGGGCATAATCGTAGTTCTTTTAGAAACCCTTAAGAAAGGGATTTGAAAAGGCATAATTGTAGTAGAAACTAAGAAGAACTAGAAACGGCTTTGAGGGCATAATCGTAGTTCTTTTAGGAACCCTTAAGAAAGGTGTTTGAAAATGCATAATTGTATTTTTATCAGTTAGCCTTCAGTTAGAAACTAAGGAGAACTAGAAACGTCTTTAACGGCATGATCGTAGTTCTCTTAAAAGCCCTTAAGAAAGGGATTTGAAAAGGCATAATTCTAGTTTTTATCAGTTAGCCTTCGATTAGAAACTAAGAAGAACTAGAAACGGCTTTGATGGCGTAATCGTAGTTCCTTTAGAAACCCTTAAGAAAGGGATTTGAAAAGACATAATTGTAGTTTTTTCAGTAAGCCTTCTTTTAGAAACTTAGAAGAATTAGAAACGGCTCTGAGGGCTTTTAGAAACCCTTAAGAAAGGAATCTGAAAAGGCTTAATTGTAGTCTTGTCAGCAAGCCTTAAGAGGATTTGAGGAAGCTCTGGGAAAGTTTATAAGCTCTATAGCTATAATAACAGTTCTTTTACAAAGACTTAACAAAGGAAAATGTAAAAACCTCAAGTAAGTTTGAGAATCACCTAAGAAAGAACATCCTTTTCATCCTCCTCAGGAAGCGTAATCATAGTTCTCTTAAAGAGCCATAAGAAAAGGGGGAAACTTAAAAATTTCAGGGGCATACTTGTACTTATTCTAGAAAGACTTAAGGAAATAATTGAAAAAAAAAACTGTGAGACTTAATCGTATTCTCTGAGAACGCTCGTAATTATTATAGGCAGACTAAAAACATGAGGATTTAAAAAATGTTATTTTTGTAAGAATCTCCCAATATAGGGCGATTTGATAATAATTATGCTTATATTATTAAAGACCTGTGGCAGGGAAATTTGAGGCTTGGGCGTGATGTTCTCAGTTTTATCAAGAAAGCCCAAGAAAACAGATTTTAAATGCTTCTGGAGATATGTCGTAGTTCTTTTAAGCTGCAACCAAAGGATTATTTAAAAGGGCTTAGGAGTGCAATAGCAGATATTTCAAAAAAAAGTCTTAGAAAAAGGGGGTTGAAACGGCTCTGGAGGCACAAATCTGTAGTAGTTCCTTTAAAAAATTTCGGGGGAAATTTAAGGCTTCGGCATGATGTTCTTAATTCTATCGAGAAAGGTAAAAGAAGAAAATTTGAAAAGTTTCTGGAAATATGCCGTAGCTCTTTTAAGCTCCTAACAAAGGATCATTCCAAAGGGCTCAGGAGGACAATATCAGATATTTCAAAAAGGTCTTCGAAAAGAAACGGCTCTGAAGGCACGTTCAAGGGATTTGAAAAAGAAATTTCTAGCGAAAAGGTTTTTCGCATGATGATGAATGGAACTAGATAACATTTTCCAATTAGTATCTATTTTTTCCAGAATATGCCAGCCTTTACTTCTAATTTAGTGATGCCCTTAAGAGAAACTTGAATACAGAATACACCTGCGTCTGAATAACTAAAAAATATCTCATTTACTGATGTTATTCTTATTTCCTTTTTCAGATTTACTTACATTTGCAACGTGCTATTATCTCCGCTCCCGGTGTGTTTGAACGTCCAGATTGGTGGCGCGAGGTTACCTACAAGGACTATCTGCCAATCAAAAATAAACTTTAAAAGCAAAAAATTCCCAAGAAAGCGGAGAGAACAAACCAATTTAAAAAATTAATTCCAAGAAACTTTTTGTATAAAAATTCCCAAAATTTTGTTAAGTTATAGGATATAGTTAAAATAATTATTACCTGCCAAAGGTTGTGCATGAGCATTCATAATTTTTTTTTTCTTTGTAATATAGGTATATTCTTTTGTAAATTGTTTTCATTTTATAAATAAATATTATTGTTATATTATTTTATATACAAAACATGAATCTGTGTGCGATTTTCAGATTTTCTTACAGGATATTAGATAAACTAAAGAGAAAAGACAGATATTGTAAAACTTCGTGTCTTCGTCTTAAGAAAGTGGGAAATTAAATAACGCCGAATAAATAATTAATTTTAAATTAACTACGATAATATAAACTAGTTTACTTTCTTACGTTTCTAAACAAACAAACAAAAAAGGTTAGATTTGGTTTTGTAATACCTGCTAAATTTACAATTTCTTTGTGTTTAGTCAAAAACAAAATAATCACAGTCACTTTTAACAAAACGTTTTAATATCATCGTATGGAGTATGTAGAGTGCCATCAGCAACCAATGCTAGGAAATTTCTCCTGAACCAGAATCAAAGAAATCACCATCCAATGTATTGCTGTAGGGCGTTTTTGCTGTGGCCGGCGAAGTCGCTGAAATGTGTTCGGTCGTTGCAGCTGTTGGCGTCAGAAGTTTATCGATATTGGCCAGTGTGTGTTCCGTTTGTTCCAGCATAGGTATTTGTTGCGGCAAATCACTGGTGGCCCACAGGTATAGGTCTAGCGTTTTCTCCGTACAGTCGGCTATAAAGCGGACAAATGGTCGGATGTCTCCGTCATTGGCAATTTGAAGAAATTGATAGTATTTGTGTCTGAAAGGAAAACGACCATTAATAAAATAACACAATACAATTAATATTTAGATCATAAAAAGAGGAGTTTGAAAAGACTTCTGTATTCACAATCATGGTTCTTTTAGGAAATCCTAAGAAAGAGGTATTTGAAAATTTTCCTTTAGAAATCTCTAAGAAAGGGGAGATTTGAAATGCCCCTGGTGAAGGATTACAGTCATGTGTAGAAGAGCACGACACAATATTATTATTATTATTATTATATAGGTATGTAGATCACAAAAAGAGGAATTTGAAATCATAGTTGTATTCACAATCATAGTTGTTTTACAAAATTGCAAGAAAGAGTGCCTTAAAAACGTTCTAGGCGAATAATCAGAGCTCCTTTAGAAACCCCTGAGAAAGGAAGTTTTGGAATGTTTGTGAGACATAATTATAGGCATTGGAAAGCGTCTAGGAGTAATAAATAATAACGTATTTTAGAAGAAAACAAGATATGAGAATTTGAAAACATATTTTTTAAGAAACTCCTAACAGGACGATTTGGTTGTAATCGTATTTAACATAGCAAGACTTGAGTAAGACTCGTTTGAAAAGGTTTCGGTGGGGTGATATTAGCTCCACTAAGAAGACCTAAGAAAGTAAATGGAAAAAGTTTTTGTTTGCATATCGTAGCTCTGCTTTCTGAAACTGAAACTAAAAATACTTATTGAAATACTACCACGATTTCGTTGTAATCGTATTTAACATAAAAAGACGAGTAAGGCTAGTATGAAAAGGTTTCGGCGGGATGTTATTAGTTCCACTAAGAAGACCTAAGAAAGTAAATGTAAAAAGTTTCTGTTTGTATACCGTAGCTCCGCTATCTGAAACTAAAAATACTTATTGAAATACCACCACTTTGGAATACAGAGCTATTGATTCAAAACTTGGGATCTAATTACCACATATGTTTTATAGTCTGGTCCGCAAACGGGCGACGGATAATAAATTTATATCGAAACTACAGAAATGTTTGCACATAATAAGCCACAAACCTAAAGATTCCTCTGTAATATTTTAATGAAGGTTTACAATAACTAAGTCTACCACCATATATTCGTAATCTGCATTATTATACGAAATTAATGGCTTCATTTTGCTATTACTCTGCCGGATCTGTAGCTTAAAATCATGTGATTTATAAAAACCCTTAAATGAAACTAATGTTGGATGTTTTATGAGGGTTTGGGAAAAGCCTTTAAGGGAGATCAACCTAAAAGATTAAGGCTATATTCCCCTCTAAAGAATTGATGAAAACCTAAGACCGCCTCCTTGCAAAGACCACCTGAAATGCCAACGATTGTTTCCTTGAAAAGACCATCTAAAATACCAACGATTATTTCCTTGCAAAGACCATCTAAAATACCAACGATTGTTTCCTTGCAAAGACCACCTACAATAGCAACGACTGCTTTTTATAATGCGGCCTTTTGAATGGAGGTGAATTGCGATTTTCAACACCTTTGGAATAAAACAATATTGGGCCTTTAGAACAAGAAGACTAGAGTATTTAGACATTTACAAGCCTGTTAAAGAGATTAGGGTTGGACTTTAGTGAAAGCTGTTTAAGAATTTATAAAGAAAGGGGTCAAAGAAGTCCCCTTCCGAAATAACACAATAAATTTTAATGAATAATAAATATTATATGTTTTATTAAGCAATTCCTATTTGTTTTGTTATGGAATATAGAATTTTCCGCAATTTACTGTATTCGAGCATTTTTTGCATTGAATGACACTACTTTTACGTAAATTTTTTCCTCTAATCTCTTTTCAACAAAAAGAGCACAAAACTATCCACTTAGCGCTTGTGTTTGCGAATGTAAATTCGTTCCAGAGGTCTCTAACATAATTTAATCATTGCTCACCTTTGTTGTTTTGGTATAATCACTGGCGGGTATCCAGCCCTCATCAGCAGCGTATTCATTAACAGCCTGGACGTTCTACCATTGCCATCAATAAACGGATGAATGTGCACCAGTTTGTAATGGGCCAAAGCCGCGTTTCTAAAAAATATAAAAAAGAAACAGAATTAAGCTAAAGCAGACCAATGTCAGCAGATACTTACTTTATGGGATGCAAAGACAACACTTGATCCGAATTCAGCCAATTTTCAAAATGTCTCATAAGTATGGCTAAATCTCCTGGTCCCGGCGGTATATGACCGCCCACATAAACTTGCGTGCGGCGAAATTCACCACCTTCGATGGGATCCACGTGGCCTAAGACGCGGCGATGTATTTCCATAATGTCCTTTAAAGTGATTTCCATTCTGTAGAAGATAGAAAAAGTAATTGAAAAAAAGAATGTAACAGAAAACTAGCTGTCATGTGGCTCCCAAATCGCTATGAATGCTTTCTTATTAATATAATGTAAATAACATTTCATTTGGAAGTAGCGATTCTAGAACAACATTTGCTGTAGTGTGTTTCAGGTTCAAAGTAAGTTTAACTCTAATTTATACACAAATTATACATAACAAATTACATACAATTTACTAACTTGTTAACTAAACTAGCATTAATATATTTCATTGCCAAGTCCAAGCCCAAAATCTCATTGTGTTCATCGATCGATTTGCCATCGACGGCCATGCGCGTTTCTAAAATGGATCGAGTTTGAGCTAAAGTCATGGTGTTGCCTTCTATGCCCACTGAGTGGTAGATATGTTGAAAATAAGCCTCTTTCTTAGCTCTTCTTAGAGCTGCGTTCGATTCATGTATACCCGAAAGGGCATCACGCTTACGATCTAATTCCATAAGACGTCGCTCGTCTATGGATTGTACTATAGCGGCAGTGCGCTGGCGATTCGTTAATGCCTCCGAGTAACCGGGATTGATGGTCAAAGCCTGAAAATAAAGAAGCGGTAAAATAATAAGAAATGTAATTTGCACAAAAAAAAATCAAATTAGTTATAAAATATATGTATAAAAAGCCAATATAAGACCATGTAAAGAGCTAATTCTTGAGGAGAGAGGCAAATTAGAATCGATTTGGATCAAAAAGACAATAAACCTTATGGGGAAATAGATAAAATTGTTTCTGGTACTCATTTTACAGTGACAGTAGAAAAATAAAAGATAAGAGGATTGAAAATAAGGCAATAAGTGGTCGGCCACAAAAATTAACCGATATCAGATAAGATAAGCGATATATAAAACGAATCATTTAAAAAATACGTTTATAAGCTCCATTAAAATTGCCCATGAACTCCAAAGAAATCAAAACATACAGCGTCCCACATAAGCGTACGTACGACCCCCATTTCTGCTACCACACGAGTCTGAAAACTTTATGGAGAAAAGTAATAATATAGTTTTGTTAGAAAAACCATTTTATTAATATAAAAAAACTACATACTCCTATATGAACCTAGAAAATTATTAAAGAAAAACGACAAAAAAAAAAAAAAAAAAAAAAACACTGGCAAAAGTCTACGTACGACTGGTAAACTAGCAATGTTTATGAAATTGAAATCTAGTATTTTGTTGGCCCACCAAGGGCATCTACAACTGCCTGCAATCGTCTGGCCATTGAGTCAACTAAGACTTCCAATTCTGTAGGCGTTATATTATTCCATTCTTCTCTTTCATTATTGGAGCACTAGTGATATCGTGTTTTCTGATTTTGCGTTCTGAAATCTTCCAAATGTGCTCAATCACAGTTAAATCCGATCTTTGAGGTGGTGTGTGCAACTGTCGTGAGGCATAATAAAGCAGCCAATCTTTAACAACATGAGCGGTATGCTTTGGATCGTTATCTTGTTGGAATATCCCACTGACACTAAGATTCAAAATATCAACAGATAGCTTCTAATGTTGATTCAATATTGATTTATTCTGATGACGATCGATGTTACGCTCAATAAATGCGAGATTTTCTACTCCAGTTGCAGCGACGGCACCCCAAGCTATTACGCGTAACTTGTTCAGACTCATCAGGTGCTAGAAATAGTGGTCGTACGTAGACTTATGCCGGTACTGTACAAGTTTCATACGGTACTGTCCGAAAATGTTTAGCTGGGCAGGGTCTAATGTCATGTGCTCTAAGAAAAAACCATTTATAAACAAAATTAACAGACGCAAGCGAATATACATTGTAGGACACTATTTAAATATACAACAGGGTTTCGTAACAAAGTGGGTTTTACTGATGAATGGGACAACAGTACAACGATCCAAAGCACACAGCCCAAAATGTGGAAATGCGGCTTCTTTTTAACACCCCATATATGCTAAAAACACTTCCTTAAAGTCCAGACCTCAACGTCATTGAGCACTCATGGGAAATATTGAAAAATAATGTCCAAAAACGTGAAATTTGAAGTAAATCACGGCTTAAACAATTTCTTTTGGATGAATGCAAGAAGATAAGTTCTGAAACTGCGGAAACCTTGGTGAATTCAATGAATAATTCAAATAATAAGGCCACCTTACCCGTTAAAAGCTATCCAACCAAGTATTAAAAGAGGTAAACATATAAATTTGCGATAGGTTTTACAATTTTCTAATTAAATGTTTACTATTTTGTGGTGTATCCTTCCATTGGCGTTGCAAAATTTCAAATTCCACACCAATATTTTTTGCATAATTATGCTTGAATGAAATTAAGTTCCTTATTTTTTTTTTTGTTATTTAATTGAATTGTTATACTTTGTATTTAAAACATATTGATGTGCTCTTATTTGTGGGAAGAACCCGAAATGGTAATTGGAATCACATACATCCTTTGGTGAAATACAGTCTGCTTGGTTTTTTCTTTTGTAGTTGACGTCTAGATCATCTTTATTAGTGCCAACGAAATTGCTCAATGTTGGCACAGCTGGAAAATCTTTACATTTTTTGGATTTGGCAGCAAAAAAGCTACCAAAAGTCGAAAACGAATGTTAACTTTAAAACACAAAATCGACTTTTTCACAATACAAGAACCAATTTCGAACTATCTACTTTTTTCTACAAATAGTCCGGTTATCGGAAACCCTAAGTCATACAGCGCCGCTCACTAGAATAGCATCCCCTTTAAATATTTTTCTAAGCTCAATTTTTTTCCAAAATAATAATTATAACGAAATGGTTGTGCTTTTATAAATCATATTTCACCTATTTGTTGTAATCCTATAACATAATTTTTTTTCGTTTTTATGAATTAAGTACTAAAACGTTAAACGAAAAAAAAAAAAAATCAGAAATTTAATTTAAATTTTTGGTTCATTTGAGTTGCCGCTCCTTACAAATTTAAGATTATACACGAAAACATTAATTCTAAATTAAAGGTATTATTGTTTGCTTACATCTAATTTAAAAATAAGTATTTTAAGTAAAATTTAGTATTGGCTGCTTCCGCCGTGGTTGAGAGTACATTCATATATTCTGTTCGGTAAAGAATCATATAGTTTTTTGATTAGATCCAGCAAAATACACGACCAGGCCTGCTTAATTCCACTAATGAGTTCACTTTTGCTTGAATATTGCTTGCCTGATTCGTACACCCTGCGTACTAGCAGCCATCCCCAGACGTTTTTAACAAATGTGAAATTTTAAGTCTGTAAGGCGGCCAGTTCATAACCTCAACATTTTGGGTTTCAATCCATGATTTGACGACTCTTGCTGTGTGGATTGTCATGCTGGAATTTCCATTCCAAATTTCCGAAAACATTTTTGACTTCAGGAAAAGCTTTTTCCAGCACGGCTTTATATGAAGTCGCATTCATTTTTGCAGAGAGAAACTGGAGCTCTACTGTGCCATAATAAGAGATCGCACCCTATACCATAACTCAACCTTCCCGGTTGTGTAATCGATTGAGTAGGTGTTTCTCTTTTCGAAGATCATGGAAGTAGTAATTATATTCATCAGGACCCTCTAAATTAAATTTTTCTTCGTCGGAAAATATAATTCTATTCCACTCTCTACTCCACGTCATAGTCGTACGACCAAAATTAAAGTGACGTTCCTTACGGAGATTGTCTAGCGGTGATTTCTTTTATGTCCCAAGCGTTGCAAGTGTGCTGCTTTCAAAATAACTCTTTTTACCGTTGATACACTTGCACTTACGTCAGCTTTTTCCTCGATTTTGGCAACAGAGTCGTGTGAATTTGAGGCATATCTTAGAATAGCCCTCTTGTCAGCGGCTGTAATAGCACTTGCTGTTCGACCTTTCATGTTATTTCCATAGCCTTCGGTGTCACGTAAATATGTCGATATAACTTTGCGACTTCTATTAGTTTTTCTGGCTATTTGATGAATAGAAAGTCCACACTCCTTGTAGGTTTTAATTTTGGATCTTTCCTCGACACCCAAGGATTTATTTCGGCCCATTTTACATAAAATCGATTGTTTTATATTTAGACACAATTACTACCTATATAATCCGATTTGAATTATGATGATCTGGTGAAGACTTTCACACTTAAACTGCTTACCATGTAAGGGGTGTTATTCAAATGGACCAAAAAAGAACACATTTTTCACTCATTTAAAAGGATAGAGCGAATTAAAATAACGGGACACTTCTATTTCTTGAAATTTTTTGTAGGTGATGTGTGGAAGTAGGAGAAACAAATAAGTAAAAACTGAACCGTTAAGTGAAGTGTACTTTAAATAGTCGTCACTATTGTTAAATAATTAGGGGGGGCGCTATTCAAGTGAACGGCAGTGTAGGACATTTCTTTTTATAAACTTAGGCAACATTCCTATTTAAATTACCTTTGATATTCCCTAATATCTTGCAATCACAGCAGCTATAGCACCCTTAGTTCCCGTGTCATTCCTCCCTCTCACTCACCTGAAAATAATACTGATCGGCCAGCACTATATCCTTTTGCTCCAGATATTCTCCAAAACGCAACAGCACTTCCGGATGCTTGGGCGCCAAAGCGTATGCGTGTTCAAAAAGTTTCTGCGCCTTTTCACTTTTACCCGTCTTATGCATGTCTTGAGCTATTCTCAATGTGGCCAACGCCTCTTTGGTATTCGTGTCATCCTCAGGAATGTTTGCGATGGCGGCACCACTTTCGCCATAGAACTTCTTAATAGCCTGTTGTTGCTGCTTCTCTGCTGCCTTCGAGTAGATGGCAAAATCATCACGTATCTGTAGAAAATGCTCGGCTGGCAAATGCTGCAGCTGTCTGTGATTGTTGATCATCCAAGGAAAATGATAAAAGCAACAGGCAGCTAATATCCCCGAAAGGAAAACCAGCAGATGATGATATGTTACACGTAAGACTAAAGCTTTCCTTGGTCCTGGAGCTGGAGCAAATTCGCCCACTTCTAAGGGCGGAAAAGCAGGTTGTCTGTCGAGAGTGCCATTGGTCTTGTGGCCATCCCTTAGCGAGTGACGTCGCTGCTTTGTCATATTGGAGCAGTGTGTTCGAATTGTTTCTGGAATGGGGGGTGTCTGTGTAGATTTCACTGGAATTTCTATAATTTATCACAAGTTCTTGTCGTTTTCACTTTATCGCTGATCATTTCCATTATATTTTTTGATATTGTTTTAGCTTTCTATTTGAAATTGCGAAAAAACTACTCGCCAATATCACGACTTCCGCATGCAATTTGCAAATACGAATTTTTCTTGTGCTGATTTTGCACCAACACTGACGTGTACAAAGAGCGCAAATGTACGAAAGAGTGGGAAGAATAGAGCGAAGTGTCTGAGTTACGGTGATAACACATTATGAATTAATTGCACAGCTGTTATTTGTTGTCATTACGTGCCCCACGTTTTGTTGTTGCCTGGTGATGGTAAATTGAAGTAAACATGTGTTTACCGATAACTTGTGGAGAAGAAAGTAGTTGCCAGATGGTTAGAATATGAGAAACAGATGTAGAAGAACGGGAAACGATTTTAATAACAGCGGGAACACATTTAATAAATTGAATGTTAAGTTTAGGCAAGGGCTACAAGTGCTAGCACAGGTGAACGTCGTTTAACGTTGTTAGAAATTTGTGTGCGGTGCCAAACAACATACGATAATAAACGAATGTCAGCAGACAATGTACTTCTACCCAAAACTTACAACAGCGCTGGGGTTAGTGTATCGTTTGACAATTACTGTTTACTACGTTAGTGTTCAAATTTTGTTCAAAGCAACATTTTTCGTCCATTTAAAACACAGCCTTAATGTTGTGTTGGCGGTGTTGTCAGATTTATCTCTAGGTTTACCGACAATTGCATCTTCAAATATCGCCAAAATACCCCAAATATCGCCGAAATGAAATGAAATTCTGTTATAGCCAATTCAAACTGTAAATGAAATGAAGTAATTTTGCATGTTATGTAATTTCGTCCCGTTTTTCATGCAATAAACAGCCGCTAAATGGGGTATATTAGAAAACACACAAAATTGCTTATTTCGTTTGCAGCATAAATGACATAAGTTTTAGTTACAAAATATAGTTTTTTACTTTATTGCTACAAATGCGTCTTGAGACATTGATTAGTGTTTTATGAAGTTCTGTATTAACAAAAGTAAAATATTTTTGTTAATTTTTTACCACCTTCTGTAATCTCGACGCAGGTTTGGACGCACAGCACTACGATGCATTTTAAGCTATGCCTGCCGATTGTTAACACACAGTTGCTCTAAGCCACTCTAAATAATGCATGCCAGAACGGTTACTACAAATCATTTGGGTTAAATGAAAAAGATGTATATTCTGCAAGGATTTCCGTTTCCGCTCTGTCTCATGACACCAATAAATTTTTAACTGCTTCATTGCAGATGGTACTTTTGACTTATTTGTTATTGTTGATATGTAATTGTTTTCAAACTTCGTTTACCTTGTTTTAATGTTGTTTTTCATTTCATTGAGTTGAAAATTTTACTCTTTAGGCATCCTTTATTAAATACCGTTTGAAAAAGAAGCTGCCATTCGCGAGGTACTAATAATGCTGCGAGTTCATATGGTCAAATGATTTACTAAGCTAGATTCACATCAACTCAATTCCGGCGCGTCAAAGCATTGTATTAGTTTGGAATTTTTTTGCCACAGTTGGTACTGGTACTGGTGTGGGAACAGTCTAAAAAACATCGTCAAAAATATCACCAAGTACTTTAAAAACTGCCAATCACAATTCTAAAATGGTTGAAAGTCGCCACGTTTTGGTAATAAAACGACAGATCTGACAACACTGTGAACAGATTAGGCAAAATGTGTGTTTTTAATATAGAAAAAGAGTCACGGAAGACACATTAAAAAAAAAATACTTTTTAATATTATAGGAATATCATGAAATGGAATACACTTTTCCTATACAAAATTCAGATGAAGACACTTCAAATATAGAAAAGTACAATGGAATAAACAATCCAAACACTGAAAAATTTAGTGGGAGGTACTTTTAATATACAAAAGTGCAATGGAATACGCTTTTCATATAGAAAAGAGCAATGGAATATGCTTTTTAAATATAGAAAAGTGCAATGAAATACACTTTTTACAGAGAAAAATTCATTGCAAGACACTTTTCCAAGAAAACATTTCAATGGAATACACTTTTAATATAGGAAAGTGCAATGGAATACAATTTGCACAAACTAAAATACAGTGAAAAAATGCAGTGTAGTAGAAAAATGCAATTGAAGACACTTTTTTTTATAAATGTGTGTTTTTACATTTAATTTTTCATATCTGAATAAAAATAATTCGTGACTATTTTATTGACGTTCTGAATGCAAATAAGTTATTCTCCAGCTTTGTCATTAAGAACATTTAAATTTCACACTATTAATTGCTGTCATCAAATATCAGCTGTCATTTCTGAAAGAACCCATCACTATCCGTCAAAGACATATACATATGACTGATTTCAACATTTCCCGTCTATCCGTCATCAAAATGATGTGTGTTTTAGCAAAATGCTAAAAATGCAAAAAAACCCGTGCATTCAGATTCTAAACGTATAAATTGTGTAATTTATAGTGATACAACCAGCAGCTATTGCAGCACATAAAAAGCTAATTTATTTATATTATATGCTTATATATGGTGCAGTATGTATTTACAAAATTGAGAAAAAGTAAAAAAAAAAAAAAAAAAACACTTAGACACCCGCTCCTAAGTGTGAACGTAATTATTCTAAATTTAAAGCTGATTTCTAAAACGGATTCAATTTAAATTCACACATTCACATACTGGTTTATATCGAATACACCATCTAATGGTTATGAATGAATGTACCGAACAGCATCAGCGGTATCTGTTGAACACACCGATTATCATTTTTTGTAGCGGCATGGGAGGAGAAGCATGACGTTTCTATCACGTCATCGCTCGTAATGTCTCATTTAAGCGCCATCGAATGGCGAGGATCGATCAATTCTCATTCTGGCAATGTTTTCTTTTGTTTATTTTGTGTCTAATTTCTGCGAAAAACGTCAAAAATGCGTCACCAACTTATAAGTATTGTATAAACCTGTCTCTTTGCGGTCAATTCGTTAGTACATTTGAAGCTGTTTAGAGGTCATCATTTGCTGGAAAACCTAAACTGTATTAGAATCATGAAATATTGAAATAAATCTCAAATCATATAATGGTTGATTTCAAATCACCGAGTCATAAAATTGTTTTGTTTTGCATTCGAATCATTTGGATTTTTGAACATTGTGAATGGAACATGCACGCATGTATCTGAAACAACTAACCGGCTTATGAATCATTTATTTGTTTCATTGTCTGGGGGAGTTGTTTTGTATTCAGTTAGAGAAGTTAATCGTTTATAAATCAAATGAACTTCTTAACTTGCTGTCGTATAACTCGTTTGTGGTATATTTAATTTTCCTAGAATTTCTAGAATTTTGTAATTGAAGATATTGAAAGTTCATTCGCTACAAGTTGGACTTTCAGAAAAAAAAAAAAATAACAGCTAAAGATCTAAATATATTTCAGGGCAAGTTCACAAATATTTGCAAACGGAAATGCACAGTTAAGTGTTGTTTAGTTGATGCACACCAAAAATATTGTATAGTTGATATGTAGTAGAATCTCGTCTATATCGTAGTTAATGCGAACTTGCTAGTATGAATTGGTGGTAACAAAAGTGTGATTGATATTGATAATTGATGTAAAATAAACCTTTTGGTAGCAGCTGATAAGAAATCCCTTTCTGTTTTGAAAACACGTTGATGTTTGAAAATACCAAGTAATTGTTTAAAACTTATACTAAACTTATTAACAGCAATTTTATTTTCATTTAAAAAAACATTAGGGCATCATTACCATTCTATGCCAGTTATGGTGCACACATTGTATACGCTAAATTTTATTTGCCTGAAAATAAAATTAACAATTATTTAAAATCATTACTTATGGATCTGGAAGAACATTTTCCGCTTAGATAATAATCCTGAGAAATCTTGGGTCGCCAACAAAAAGAAATTTACACAAAAATTGTCTTCTAAAAGACTTTTATATGGAACATAACTTCAAGGCCAATTTTTTTTTTATAGAAAAACGTCATGAGACATATTTAATACGGAAAACTGACACGGAAGACACATTTCAAAAAAATACTTTTTAATATAGAGGAATATCATGAAATGGAATACACTTTTTCTATATAAAACTCAGATGAAGACATTTCAAATATAGAAAAGTGCAGTGGAATACGCTCTCCACACAGAAAAATTTAGTGGAAGGTACTTTTCATATACAAAAGTGCAGTGGAAAACGCTTTTCATATAGAAAAGAGCAATGGAATATGCTTTTTAAATATAGAAAAGTGCAATGAAATACACTTTTTACAGAGAAAAATTCATTGCAAGACACTTTTCAATGAAAACATTTCAATGGAATACACTTTTAATATAGGAAAGTGCAATGGAATACAATTTGCACAAATTAAAATACAGTGAAAAAAATGCGGTGCAGTAGAAAAATGCAATTGAAGACACTTTTTATACAGAAAAGTGTAGTGGAAAGCATTTTTCATATAGAAAAATTCAATGAAATACACTTTTCACATAGAAAAACTCAGTGGAAAGCACTTTTCATTGAGAAAAGTGCAGTGGAACACTTTTCATATAAAAAAGCGCAATGGAATACACTCTTCGGGTAGAAAAATTCAGTGGAATACATTTTTCATATACAAAAGTCTAATGGAATACATTCTCCACACAGAAAAATTCAGTAGAAGACACTTTTCATATAGAAAAATTCGGTGGAATACATATTTCATACAGAAAAGCGCATATAAAGGTTTCACGTGGAAAAATGCAGTTGAAGACACTTTTCATATAGAAAAAGACAGTGCAAAAATACAGTGCAGTAGAAAAAAGCAATAGAATACGCTTTTCACATAGAAAAATGCAGTGGAATACATTTTTCATATAGAAAAGTCTAATGGAATACACTCTTCACACAGAAACATTCAGTAGAAAACACTTTTTATATAAGAAAAGTGCAAAAAGTTCAATGGAATATACCTTTCATGGTGAAAACTGCAGTGGAATACATTTTTCATACAGAAAACTGAAATGGAAGATACTTTTCATGAGGAAAAATGCATGTATGAAAATTTCACGGGGGAAAGCGTTATTACACAAAAATATGTATTAGGGCACCTTTCTGTATAAAAAGTGTTTTTGAGAGCACTTTTTCTAGTATAAACTATTAAATTTTTTTCAATTTAATGTTCTCGGTCGTCCGAATTTTACAGACTTATATTATATATGTACATAGTCCTGCCATATGTTCTGTTACACAATTTCCAGCGCTTATCGTTCAAAACTTCTTGCGGGAATAGAACCGTTAACTTTTTTTTCAGAATACATGCACTGATTAGTGAAGAATACTACTCAGTTTGGTTTCAGTTTGCAATCTATTAACATGGTGTGGGGCGTTAAAGAGAATCGAGTCGGCGTAATAGCGTTGCATAAGTGCGGAAAGAGTGGTGTCACATCCCTCCATTTCTGTGAAAAGGGCGTAAAAACTGGTGCAAAGGTTTACCAAAAAGATGTGTTAGAGGGTGTTGTGAAGGGTTTGACCAATACCCTTTTCAATGGACGTAGATGGATCTTCCAACAGGACTCTGCTCCTGCGCACAAAGCTAAAACCACGCAGGAGTGGCTCATAGTCAATATTCCTGGCTTTATAGCAGCAGAAGATTGGCTATCAGGGAGTCCAGATCTCAATCCACTGGATTATGCTTTGTGGTCAGAATTGGAAAATATTTCTTGCAGCATTAACCAGAGCAGCGTCCTCGATCTCCATGGAAATCGTACGGCTATAGCCTAATGGCCACACCGTTTGAAAGCTTGTGTTAAAGCAAAAGGCGGCCATTTCGAGTGAATACAATTTCTTTTAATAACCAATATTGTCTTTAATAAACGAAATAATTTTGAATACAATATGAATATTGGTTTTTTTTTATCGTGTTTTATATTTGTAACAGAATATATGGCAGGACTAGGTATATAGGGTTATTTTTTTAATAGCAGTTTTTTTTTAAATCGAATAAAGCACTCAAATTTGCATTATATATCAAATTTTTTTGTTGGAATCGATAAATTGGTCTTTGCCATTTAATTTTTAAAGAAAACTTCATGTAAATGTTGTCCGCGGCTTCGTCTCAAAATGTCCATTCGGAAGGTCCAATTTTTCCTCACTTTTTCGAACATTTCGGCCTGTATTTCACGAATAACGCGTGTTATGTTATCATGTAAGGCTTCGATAGTGTTCAGCTTGTCTACATAGACTAACGACTTGACATAACCCAGCAAGACACAATCAAGAGGTCTTAAATCGCAAGATCTTGGGTGCCAACTCACAGGGCCAACTCGAAAGGTAAGCTGCTCACCAACTTCATCCCTCAACATATCCATTGTTTCACGAGCAGTGTGACATGTTGCACCGTCCTGATTGAACCACATGCCAACCAAGTTCAACTCAGCCAATTGGGACAAAAAAAATCCTTGTGGTTGAGTAACACATGCTCAATCGATAAGAACGGCGACGAATTAACATTTCACGATCGTCATTAACACTGGTCGCTACGGCTGCAATATTTTCTTCGGTATACACTCTACGCATGCGAGTCGATGGTTTTATGTCCAACAAAGAAAATTTGGTGAGAAATTTGAAGATAACAGCACGAATTGTTGATTCAGCAGGTCGATTATGACGATCATAAAATGATCGTATCAAACGATGCACATTTGTTACAGAGCACGAACTTTGATAATAAATTTCAACGATTTGCAATCGTTGCTCGTTTGTTAGTCTTTCCATGATGAAATGGTAGAGTATACTGTTCACTTTTCACTTTGACAGATGACGTTACCAGCCAGTGCTGCCAACTTGAAAAACTTAAATCTTAAAAAATTACGCCACATAAATTCAAAACAACAGCAAAGTTCGTTTGCAATTTCACCAAAAAAAGAGTTCGATAGCAACTAACATAGTAGATATCAGTAATGAGAATAGTTTAGTTTAATTTATTATATATAATATTAATTACGGATTTCAATTTAATTAAGCAACTACGATTTTTGTTTTTGCTTTCATAAATATAAGTATATAATAATCAATTGAAAAAATATTTTTTTTTTCAACCACTCACAGGAATTGTATATTAATATCTAAATTTCGAATTTATTTAATTTTTTTATAATACTAAAGAGATTCAAATAGTACAATAAAGTCTCTTAAAAATAGTTAACAATTTCAATATTGCTTTTCCAAAAATTTATTTCTTTTTCATTCATTGTTGTTAGAGATAATGAAATATGAATAGATTTACAATCATAGTACTCAGTTTTGATGTTATGAAATTCTTTACGAAGAGTGCGTTTTGTGAATACTGCTGCAGGTTCGGTTGATGTGTAAGTACAACACTTTGGGCGTACATTATCAGTGATGAGAATGGATTTTTTAAAAATTGCACTTTAAGGAGTAAAAAGGGAAGAAAGATGATAAAACTTGTACCCTCGGCTAAAGTTAAAATCGTGAAGATTGCGGTATAGATTTTGCTAACAGTGTACGTGCGCTAAAAAAGGGGTTTTGGGGGGCAAAAAAAGGGAAGAAATCTGTTATCATCAGTTTGATAAAACAGGTGAATTTTGAATCATAAAAATTCGATCGTACTTCCTCATTACAAAGTAGGCCTACGATAGGAATTGTTTCTATATTTTCAAAATTTCTATTATTAGGGATAAAAACAGTGGAGAAGGAGCAAATTTAATACCATAAGACCTTGCCATAAAATTTTGAATCACAACCGGTACAGAACTTTTAGGTGAACTGACTCAACACCCATTTGCAATCAGCCCAGACATTTCAGTCAGGTGAACTGACTCAACACCCTTTTGCAATCAGCACAGAAATGTCAGTTAGGTAAACTGACTCAACACACTTTTAAATTGGTGCAGAAGTATGAAGGGTGCCAGAAGGAACATGCTGAGTCGCTCGGTTAAAAAAAATGTTTTGAAATAAAGCACAATTAAAGAAGTAAAATTATAACTTTCTGAAGTATCCCATTTGGAGACTATAGAGGTACCACTTAGTTTTACTGCAGAGAATGGGACTAATTTTTGCTAAACTGATAAATTTTTACGGCGCATAACGTGGGTGGCCATACTTTGTAATAGAAAACCTGAAAATGGGCATTTAAGACATCTGGGAGAACTTACATTTTATGTCACCACCCTTCGATATAAAAATAACTTATTTTCATTGAGCTATTTAAGCCTTAACCTCATTTCAAAAATTGTTAATACATTGAATTCTTAACAAAAAACATTTTGCTTTTTTACCTCAACTAATCGAGGAATTGTTTTGAATTTATTGAAATTTTCAACTCAAACACAGGAATAAACATTTTGATCATTGTTTCCTTAGATTTTGATTAACCTTTTAACCTCTTGGCGATGTCTTCTATTTTTCAAAAGTCATGAAATTTTGATAAGAATTGTTGGAATATATTAAAATAAAACTAACGCAAATTACCAAAAAAAAAAAAAAAAAAAAAAAAAAAAAAAAAAAAAAACAAGAGCATTTCAAGAAATTGTTTAAATTCTAAATTGTTTGCTGTTGTCTGAATAGAGCATTTCGAAGAATGACTGATTGGCCGGGATGGCTGGCAAGCGATAAGAATTTCAATTTCGAAGAAATTGTGTTTCTGGGACAATGAAAGTGAAGATTCACTGAATTTATTTTCACTTTTTATTATTTTTAATGAATTCGCCATCAAACCTTGAGTTTCAAATGAAAAAACCTAATTTTTTTATAATTATGAGAATTCCAGAATAATTGCAAAGAAAAATCGGAATACATTTAATTTCCGTAGTTTGGCCGTAACTCTTTCATATTCTTCAGATTTTATGACTACGTCCCTGCAAGAAATGTCTCATAAATTTTGAAAAAAATCATCATATTCTTATTTTGTTTGGTTATTTTTTTTTTCGCTGAAATATTCGAACTATCCACTGACACATAATATAAGATTAATATCACTTAAAGTGTCAGTGAGAATTAAAACAGGGTGGCGCAATAGAACGTGCATATTTAAAAAATAGATTAAAAAATAAATACAAAAGGTATGATTAAAATAAATCTAAGGCATTGTAGAGTAATAAATGGAGTTTATTTTTTAAAAATAACATCATCTAAATGGTGACCCTCTCCACGACGGCACCCTCTACCCGCAAACGAAAATTATTGAAAACTTTCTTCGGTAATACTGGTGTAATGGCTGCCATTTCACCACGGATATTCTCCTTAAGCTGAACGATGTTTCTTGGATTATTACTGTAGACTTTGTGTTTGAGGTATCTCCACAAAAAAAAGTCAATAGGCGTCAAGTTTGGACTACGTGGGGGCCATGGGATATCACCTCTTTTCGAAATCAGTCTGCCAGGGAACATCTGCTTCACCACCGCCATGGAGTCATTTGATGTGTGACAGGTAGCTCCATCTTGCTGGAACCAAGTTCTGGAATTCACTATTCTTGAATTTTCAATTTCTGGAGCCAAAAATCCGTCCAACATCCCAACATAGCGTTCCGCATTAACCGTGACATTTTGGCCCAGCGCATTTTCGAAGAAAAAAGGACCAATTATTCCTCTGCCAGAGATTGCTGCCCATACTGTCACTTTAGGACTATGCAATGGTTTCTGGGATTTTCACTGTTCCAGTAACGAAAATTTTGACGGTTTACGAACCCATTAATAAGGAAATGAGCCTCGTCAGAGAAAAGGATATTGTCAAAATTGGAAAATCGATTAAGCATTTCATTAGCAAATGCGAGCCTTGCTATGAAGTCAGACTCTTTCAATGCTTGTGCTAATTGCAGCTTATATGGATGCAGTTTAAGATCCAATGTTAAAATTCGTTGCAAACTTCGTCGCGATAATTATAAGACAGACGATCACTTGCGAGTCGACATTTGTGGATTTCCTCGTACTGATTCCATAACTCTCTCAACATTGTCTTCGGTCCTAGATGTTCGTGGGCGACCATTTGCTTGTGGTTTAATTGTTGAACCGGTCTCTTCAAAACGCTTTACTCACATTTTAATTAAATTAGCACTCGCAGCTTCACTAATTCGCCGTATTCAGCACAATATATTCGCCTAATAGCAATATATGAACGAGAGTTCTCGTAAAATGCGCGACGCTCCCCGTCGAAGTGATTCATAGCGACTAAAACTCCATGAGCCCGAGCCTTTTCTACCCCGCAAGAAAAGATGATGCAATATGCACGTTCTATTGTGCCACCCTGTATAATAAATATTAATAATTTCAGGCGGATGTCGTGTAATATTTTGGAAAACCTATAATATATAATATTAAGTTGCCACTATTATTCACACGTCTTAATGTCATAAAAACTTTTTTAGTAGAAAATATTAAATATTGCAGAATTTGAAAAATCGATTAACAAATTTTACAAACAAACCATAGCATATTTTTTATGTTTCTTGTACGCCTACATGATTTCACAGTTCATGTTAGTGTTCTGAAATTCTATCAGATTTAATGAAATGTATAATTTTATTGAAAGGTTATCACACATTTAACAAACGTGAATATGATCGACCAAAGGATAATAAAAGGTCAGCTGAAAAGTTGAACAGGCCTACTACTTCGGCCCGGTTGAAGTAGATAATAGACTAATTCGTTCTTATTCCCACGTAGGCGAGCAATGACATCATAGACGACATGTAGACGTATCATCTGATAAGTAGGCGTGGCAGAAACACAATTTTTTCATGTATAACAAGTCGACTTTGGCCATTTTTACTACGAAACTTTATACTTTTTTGGTATGAATAAAAAAACTAGTTAAAAATTATCAAATATATATCTATATCTTAAGAGTGTCCCAACAAGAACGCAAGATTTAAATTTGGCGCCATTCGAAGTGTCATTGTTTGACATTTGAACAATTGTTATTGTTTGCTAGCAGAAGGTACGAGGTTAGTAAAAATGGAGCGCCACACGAATGAACAACGCATCCTCATTGTGAAATTGAAGGTTAATGGATAAATTTGCCAAAACAGGGTCTGTTAGTGATGTAAAGACAACAACGCGCCTTCGACCAGGTCGATCGACCAAAAATGTCGCAGCTGTACGTGATGATGTCGCTAA
>JAHXMU010000708.1:1335457-1350645 GCA_019455685.1 Philornis downsi | reverse complement strand
GGTCGATCGACCAAAAATGTCGCAGCTGTACGTGATGATGTCGCTAAAACTCTTCATGCATACAAAGGCCAATTGACTCAGGAACTGAAGCCAGCTGACCATGGACAGCGAAGGGAGTTCGTTAATTGGGTATTGGAGAGACAACATGAAAATGCTGATTTTGTCGATAAAATCATCTTCAGTGACATTTCCATCTTGATGGCTTCGTCAATAGGCAGAATTGCCGCATTTAAGGTGAGGAAAATCCTCCAGTTATTCACGAGAAGCAAATGCATCCTCAACCTGTCTTTGTGTGGTGTGGATTTTGGGCTGGAGGAATCATTGGACCTTTTTTTTTATGAAAATGAGGCATGTCAAGCGCAAACAGTCAATGGTGTTCGGTATCGTGAAATGATAACCAGTTTGAAGAAATGAATGTGGAGGGCATGTGGTTTCAACAAGATGGCGCCACATGTCATACAGCCAGAGAAACAATTCAATTGCTGCATCAATTATCTAAATCTTGCGTTCTTGTTGGGACATCCTTTATATTAGCTTGACAATTCTGCTACCAATCGTAACATGGTTTTGTTATGTTGATGCCACCACCACTTTGTTGATGCATTTTGCACTTTTGTAAATGGTACAGCAAGATATTTCTCTTACACGGCATTCAATTGGCCTTCGTCATCACTTGTTTCGAGATTTCAACCGATAATACAAATGAAATTTTCTAAATTTTCCAAACATGATACAATACATGTTCGGTATCGTGAAATAATAAGCAATTTTTTCGTGGCTAGAATTGAAGAAATTAATGTGAAGGGCATGTGGTTTCAACAAGATGGCGCCACATGTCATACAGCCACCCTTTATAAATATAAATGTTAATAAAAAAAAATGTGTT
This sequence comes from Philornis downsi, assembly GCA_019455685.1. Lineage (NCBI taxonomy): Eukaryota > Metazoa > Arthropoda > Insecta > Diptera > Muscidae > Philornis > Philornis downsi. The sequence goes on along the minus strand of JAHXMU010000708.1, from coordinate 1,349,759 downwards.
CTTACGTACATTAATATTTAATATTATTAGATACTTTTTTTAGAAAAATCTCTATAACTTTAGAGCTAAATAGAATTTTTGAAGCGGCGATTGAACATAAAAATGCGTTAAAATAAATGCAAATGTCAAATACGAGGTCACTTTTAAATAAAATTATAATTATACAATAAAAAAGATAAATAAAATACAGTTATAAAAAAAGTTATTTGAATTTCTTATTGTAACACAATTAGTGCGTCGCCCTGTAGGTAAAACCTGTGTCAGATATGTCGTGAGTAGTTACATATTCCGTGCAATGACTCTCACAATAAATGATATAAAGTCCTTTAATCCTGTGGCAAAGGCAATGATGAATTTTTGATATCTAAATTGAAATCAATTAAGTTAGGTCTAAAGAGATTATCAACTGCTGAATAAAGCTTCAATGTTAAGTGGCTTAGCATGAAGAAATCGCATCTATAAATACATTCGTATGATTATTCGTTGTTATGGCGGAACCGTCCTTTGATTCAAATTGTCATCATAAATATTCGTACAGCAAGGTTTAGAACAGCGCTGTTCTATTGATATAAAATATTGTGGGAAATAATGCTTTCTCATTATTATTATTATATTTTAAGAACAATGTAATCTAAGAGTCATTTCCGGCAAAAAAATATAAAAATATCATTTAGTCGAATGAAGTTTAATTTAATAATTCCATGAGTAAAACTTAAGAAGTATTACTTATCAGTTTACTTTTCCATATTAAAATATTTGTGAACAGCTAAGAGGCTGGTCCCAAAACTGGCCAAACATGTAGATGGTCACAGTAGTTAGAAACAAATTATTTTGGTTAAACGTAGCAACCTTATAAAACATATATTTTAAATTTCAAGGCGCCAGGCTGTTTAGCATTTTTATGTGAAACACTAAACATAAACGATGTCAGTGAATTTTCAAATATGGAAAAAATTTGTCATAGTTATGTAATTTAATATTTCCATTTGAAAGGTCTCATCACAACCAATTTTAAAGCCGAACTTGATTCTACTCTAGGGGAGTCTACTCCTTTCTTTATGACTGTAAAATATTGGGTAGCAGAGTTTAAACGAGGCCGTACGAGCTGCCAAGACAAACACTGTAGTGGTCGAATAATTGAGGTGTCCAGGCCAGACGCGGTTAAACAAAATCCACAAAATGATATTAGATGATCATCAGCTGAAGGTGTGTAAGCAGGCTGGCATTCGAAATAGTGTTATACACCGTATATTGACCGAAGATTTGAAGATGAAAAAGCTGTGCGCAAGATGGGTGCCGCTTTTGCTTTCAATAGAGCAAAAATAACGCCCTGAGGATGTTTCAGTAGATTCTTTAACGATGTTTTACCGCAATAAAGCCAAATTTTTGGATCGATTTATAGCCATGGATGAGACATTGGTCCACCACTTCAAACCTGAGACAAAGGAACAGTGAGTCAAAGCAGTGGACTGGAATGGGAGAATCGTGTCCAAAGAAGGCAAAGGCGATTTCACGTGCAAGCAAGGTAATAGCGTCTGTTGTTTGGGATGTGCGCAAAGGACAATTTTTATTGATTATCTTCAGAAAGGAAAAACCATCAATAGAGAATCTACCGATAATTTATTGCAGTGTTAAAGTGATGAAATTGTGGAAAAAAGGCCGCATTTGGCGCAAAAGAAAGTGTTGTTTCATCAAGACAATGCTCCAGTTCACATATCCACTATTGCGATGGCCAAAATTAATAAATTAAAGTTCGATTTGCTTTACCACATACCTTATTCGCCAGATTTAGCTAACTCGGATTATTTGCTATTTCCAAACTAGAAAAAATGGCTCTGTGGTAAAAGGTTTGCCAACAATGAAGAGGTGGAGTCCGCGTTTGATGACTATTTTAAGAAGTTTCCCAGTTGTTACTATAAACAGGGTATAGAAGCCTTTGAACATCGCTGGGAAAAATTGTATCGAGTTAAAAGGAGATTGTGTTGAAAAATAAAGAAAGCAATTTTTCTCAACTTTTTTGGGATTTTTTTTGTTAGGTCGGTTAATTTTGCTTTCGCCCTCGTCACATCCTTAATGACATTGATAATAATACACAGTACAAAGTCAAGTAAATAATAACTTTCAACGGCATTATTCTAAGAATATTTTGACATTTATAGAAAGATAATTACACAAATTTCAAATTAGTAATTCAATTTTGAATATCATTTCCGATTCTCTGTTTCCTAATTGTTTAATGAATCATTTCATTACTTGCAGCAATGTCGAAAAAAGCGGTTGCCATTAAAAAAAAATGTTAGGTCCGCAAAAACTTACTAATAATAAACATAATAATCCAGACAGAATTAGTAGTCTACAACTGACTGAAATGATAAATTACCTCATTCGTTTGTATATCACACAAATGCTAAAAACAATAACAAAATTTTGAATGAAATATAAACGATGGGAAGTCTCTCCTTTAAGCAATATTAAGAGGAATAACACAGCGTACATGCAATGTTATAGAGTTGCCACCTACACAATGTATTGAGCAGAGAGTATTACAATTATTTACTTTAGTTTACTTTACATAGCCATTAATGATATGCTATTTCGATTTCTTTGAAATTATATGGAACCAAAATATAAATCCGGTGAATTGTGGGTGTATTCAGAGTGATGCTTAATATTCATTTTGATTTCAATTTTTTTTTTTTTGTAAATAATAATGAATCATGTTGAAAATGAAAGAAAAACATTACGATTTTGTCTCTGGCTAATTGTCAAACGGTACTGAAAATTACTATTGCACGTAAAAACACAAAAAAAAAAAAAAATTTTCAAAAACTTAAAATAAACAATGCCAAAAGCACACAAACATTATTAGTCATTAATGTGCATAAATGTGCAAATATCATTAGCAATAATTTATAGACACACTCTAAATGATAGAGAGACGCACGACATCTGTCACAACAATTTGGAGATCCGTGAGATGTTCTCAATGTTAAGTGACACCACAATGTCAAATTTTCTTCGATGATAGACAATAAGATGGAGAAGAAATTTGACTTCGTTTTTACAGAAATTTTAACCTTCAATACAACGATAAAGACAGATGTTTTACGTTACGTTTTCATTTAGGCTGAACAATAAGAAGGATTGATGCATAATACTGCAAATAATAGGAAATCGAACTTTGAATAAAAATACAAAAAGTATTTAAATTAAAGGTTTTCTCACAAGTACGGACTTTCGCTTCATACAATGACTCGTTTTTTAAATGAAACAGATTGATTCTGTTCTTCCATCAATAGTGATATTCAATAGCTTCCATATCCTGTTTATAGTACGAACTATCAGACTCCTTAAAATAGCCATCAACCGCAGACTCCACCTCTTCATTGTTGGCAAATCTTTTACCACCAAGCCATTTTTTCAAGTTTGGAAATATAAATAAAAAAAAAATAACAAAAAAATAGTCCTAGGGAGCTAAATCTGATGAATAAGGTATGTGATAAAGCAATTCAAACTTTTATTCGTTAGTTTTGACCATCGTAATAGTGTATATGTTGATAAAACAACACACATTAACGACGCTATTTTTGCTCTATTGACAGCAAGCGCAGCACCCATTTTGCGCGCAGTTTTCTCACCTTCAAATCTTCCTTAATGACATTGATAATAATACAGAGTACAAAGTTAAATAAGTAATAAATTTCAACCGCATTATTAAAAGAATATTTAAGAATTTCAAATTTTAAATTAGTAATTCAATTTTGAATATCATTTCCGATTCTTTGGAATCTTCATCACACTTTATAGTATTCAAATTAAAGGTTTTCTAACAAAAATCCATTCCACTTCATACAAAGAATCGTTTTTTAACTGAAAAAAATTGATTCTGTTTCTCCATCAATAGAAATAAAACAGATAATCTAATACGAGAACCTGCAACGAATATGTAGTTTTTTACCGGTTTGTTTCCTTATCTGAATCAGAAATGTAGCCAAATATAATTTTTCTGTAGTGACAGAGAAAAGGACATACCGCCAAGGCAATGCGAAGTATAAAAATAGTTTTCACAGCTATTCAAAAATGTTGCCTACTGTTTGATTGAGAAATTGCAAATGAAATACAAGCAAACCATTTTTTAAACTGTATCAGAATCAAAATTATATCTAGTTTCGTTTTGGGTGTATGAATTAAAACAAACTCAAAATCATAATAAAGCTTGATCCTTTAAACGAAGTTTGGGCCATTATTTTTTTACGTCATCCATCGAATTCTTTGCGAAATACCTGTATAAACTACATTTATACTTAATAATTATACTAATTATAAATCATATGTATAACTTTGAATTATAAACATAAACTAATTGAATTAATTGCCTAAATTATCTAAATTTAAATATTTAGTCAAATTCTACTAGTAAGCACAACTAAATGAAATCATATGTAAACGCATAATTGAAAATAGCACTATTGTGAATTTGCCTTATTTAATGATGCCCAGAACCGAAACGGAATGTCAAGAACATACTAAAAAAAGCTAAGAGAACCGAGGTTTCGTATAACTTAAGAAAAATGTCCGTTTTCTGCACCAGCTGCCCAAATAAATTATACAGATTAAGTCCGCAATCAACAATCAACAATTCTATTGTTATAATTTCTCGACAAATTTCAAGAAATTATACTCATATATACCCTAATTTAGGTGCTTGGATTCTCTGCTTTCCGCAATAACCAAATCTCAAGCCCTACTTAATATATATTCGCAGAGCCGAATATATACAATACCCTTCTTACGGAAGCGCACAATAACGCCCGGTTAATGCTGGTTGGACAAAAATAGTTTTGTTACCCAGCAGCACAGAAATATCAGTCTGTCATCGTATACATCGCTTGCTTTCAATAGAGCAAAAACAACGTTCTGAATATGTTTCAGTGGAGTGCTTGGTGATGTTTCAACACAATAGAGCCAAATTTTTGCGTCAATTTACAACCATGGATGAAATATGTGTCCACAAAGGAGCAGTCAAAGCAATAGACTAAAACTGGAGAATCGTGTCCAAGGAAGGCGAAGACGGCTCCATCTGTAGGCAAGTTCATGGCGTCTGTTGTTTGGGAAGCTCATGGGATAATTGTTATTGATTACCTTCCAAAAGGAAAAACCGTCAACAGTGGATATTATGCTAATTTAGGTGATGAAGTTGTGGGAAAAAGGCTGCATTTGGCGAAAAAGAAAGTTGAAAGTTGTTTCATCAAGACAATGCTCCAGTCTACACGTCCACTATTGCGATGGCCAAAATTAATGAATTAAAGTTCAAATTGCTTCACTACGCACCTTATTCGCTAGATTCTATTCTGGGGGGGTCTGCTCCTTCGTTTACGACTGTAAAATATTGGGTAGCAGAGTTTAAACGAGGCCGTACTAGTTGCCAAGACGAACACCGTAGTGTTCGACCTATTAAGGTGTCCGCCATCCAATATCCACAAAATGATATTAGATGATCCTCGGCTAAACCTGCGTGAGCTAGCTGAAATGCTAGGTATTACAAAAAGGTTTATACATCATACATTGACTGAAAATTTGAAGATGAGAAGTACGCGCAAGATGGGGGCCGCGCTTGTTTTCAATAGAGCAAAAACAGTGTCGTAAAAATGTTTCAGCAAAGTGTTTGGCTATGTTTCACCGCAATAAAACCGAATTTTTACGTCGATTTATAATCTTGGATGAGACAGGGGTCCACCACTTCATACATGAGACAAAGGAACAGTCAAAGCAATGGACTGGAATGGTAGAATCGCGTCCAAAGAAGGCGAACATGGTCAGGCAAGGTCATGACGTTTATTTTTTGGGATGCGCATAGGATTATTTTTATTGGTTATCTTCAAAAAGAAAACAACATCAAAGGCCAATGTTATACTAATTTAGTGCAGCATTTAGGTGATGAAATTATGGGAAAAAGGTCGTATTTGGCGAAACAGAAAGTGTTGTTTCATCAAGACAAGATTTCAGTTCACATATCCACTATTGCGATGATAAAAATTGATGAATTAAAGTTCAAATTGCTTCACTACGCGCCTTATTCGCTGGATTTTATTCCATTGCGATAATCAAAATTGATGAATTAAAGTTTGAATTGCTTCATCATGCACTTTATTCGCCAGATTTAGCTCCCTCAGACTATTTTTTATTTTCAAACTTGAAAAAATGTCTTAGTTGTAAAATATTTGCCAACAATGAAAAGGTGGAGTCTGCGGTTGATGGCTGTTTTAAGGGGTTTGGCAGTTCTTACTGTAAACAGGGTACAGAAGCTGTTGAATATTGCTGGAAAAAGTGCATCGAGCTATCGAGGAGGTTGTGTTGAAAAATAAAGAAAATTTTTCTCAACTTGTCTGTGTTTTTTTTTTGTTAGGACAGCTAGTTTGGAAAACCACTCGTAATGTGAATAATATGCACCACAGTGTGACTCTTCTTAAGATGGAAATTATGTTAGTTTCCTCTCCACTGACCTCAATTTGTGATGACTGATTCCAATACAGCGTAGTTTTTTCTCATGTATTCCAATAGAGGTTAGAGTTTTCATTAATTTGTCATGTTTGACTGTGTCGAATGCTTTCTCGTACTCGATAAAATGCATGGGCAGGTCGACAATTCTGAATTATTACTTGGACACAAAGTAACGTTTCTTGTATACTGATACCTTCTTTGAACCGAAATTGCGGTTCTCCCATAGAATCCTCGCATTCAGTATATATCCTTTTATGAATAATTTTTATAAATATTTTTTACGCATGGCTCATCAGCCTAATTAGTCTGTATTCATTGAATTTCTTTGCGATGAATGTTGATTTGAGCCATTTTTCTGGATAATGACTCGTGTCGTATATGTGAATAAGTTGTAAGTTATTGCCGTCTATTAACTTCAGATCTTCAGAGGGGATTTGGTTTGAACTTGTTGCCTTTTTGTTTTTTTATTTATTTAGATTTTACTGTGTATTCTGCTTAGTTTCTTGTTAATGATGCTCTTATCATTGGGCTTTCCGAATTAGATTCAAAAAACGTTTTACATTTCACTGGTCGTAAAAAATAATTGCAAACAATATATTGAGTGTGATTTTTCCCCCCATGAAAAAGGTAAAATGTATTATAGAATAATTATTTCCGGAGTGTGAATATTTTAAATAAAATATTAATTTGTATTCAGCAAATAACTATTTTAATGTGTCAGAGATATAATATTTCACTGTCCATCAATCCAACCCGGATTCTAATAAGCGAAATAACATCGTTCTTTTTCGTAAATAAAGCTAAATGATATTTAAATTGTATACTGCCTATTTACCCTACCCATTTGTGGTTTAAAAAATGTTGTGGTCATTTTTCCCCCAACAAATTTACCTTGACCAAGGTAAGAGAAAGATATAACAAATGAAAGAAAACATTAGAGGAAAAAAACCCCCAATTGCACTTTATTTTCTTAATGTGGTCTTAAGCGATGTTAACTGAAGTTGTTAATTGATTAATACGATTCATTACTATGTTTTCCTAAGCTTTGTACAAACAACAACTTATCCGGGATTTCAACATGGCCCATGATAAAGTGTTTAAGTCATCGCATCACGGATGACCAGAATCCGCTCAAGTAGAAGATTTAAATTATATATTAAATTGGGCACGAATTTCAAATTTACTGCATTGATAATAAATAAAGATTTACATCAAGTGCATATATCAATAAAATATTAGATTATTAATTATATTATTGGAATATAAGTTAATGAATTGCCCGGGAAAGGCAAAGTGTATGACTTGAAATAGCATTAGCCAGAGATGTTGCCTCATTTAGAGGCTATACTGGTGTATTGTTAATATCGTATTCAAAAAAAAAAAAAAAAAAAAAAAAAAAAAAAAAAATGCTGCAATTTTATTCTGGGTTTGGCGAGCAATTTATTTAGCGATATGTTTATTTATTATTATTTTTTTTTTTTTTTGAATGAATAATTCATGAATTTCTTTTTGTGTGGGGTTGGTTGACAAAACGTGTTAGTAATCAATCGGAAACTTTAACACGTTAAATAATAATAATAAATGTAGACAGTTTTTCGTGAAGTTTTAAAATAATCTTTAAGTCAAACATTTTACTGCATAATTTGGAGCTTAAGCAAATGGGCTACATTTCCTTTCTTTTTTCGTTTTAAAGGATTTCTAAGAGAAATTGGTGGAAATTCCTTCATAATAATAGTCTATATTTATTCATCTTTTACTCTAACGACCTTTTAAGGTATTTTAAACTGCGCGTGGTATAGTTTAATGTCTGAATATTGAAGGTTTGATGACTCACCTCAATGACCGGTCTCAAAACTAGCCAATTTAACAAAAAAGAGACACAAAAAAGTTGGGAGAAATGTTCTTTATCTAATCGATAACTCGATACACTTTTTCCAGCGATATTCAATAGCTTCTATGCCCTGTTTACAATAAAAACTGTCAAACTCATTAAAACAGCCATCAGCCACAAGTTGCACCTCTTCATTGCTGGCAAATCTTTTACCATCGAGCCATTTTTTTTTAAGTTTGGAAATAGAAAATAATTCGAGGGAGCTAAATCTGGCAAATAAGATGCGTAATAAAGCAATTCCAACTTTAATTATTAGTGGATATGTGAACTGAAACATTGTATTGATGAAGCAACACTTTCTTTTGCGCCGAATGCAGCGTTTTTCCATAATTTCATCACCTAAACGCTGCTATAAATTGAATTGAATTGAAATGAAGATAATCAATAAATATAATCCCATGCGCATCCCAAAAACCAGACGCCATGACCCCTTCACCAACAGATGGAACCGTCTTCGCCTTCTTAATACACGATTCCCGCATTCCAGTCCATTGCTTTGACTGTCCCTTTGTCTCAGGTATGATGCGATGAACCCATGTCTCATCCATGGTTATAAATCGATGCAAAACTTCGGCTTTATTGCGGTAAAACACCGCCAAATATTTTAATGAAACATCTTCACTGTGCTGTTTTTGCTCTATTGACAGCAAGCGCAGCACCCATTTTGCACACGCACAACGTTCTCATCTTCAAATCTTTATCACTTTCTATCTATCCGACGATCAAAATATCATTTTGTGGATTTTCTTAACCGTGTCTGGCGTGGATACCTGTCTTGGCAGCTCGTACGACCTCGTTTAAGCTTTGTTACTCAATATTTTACAGTAATAAACGAAGGAGCAGACTCTCCCAGAGTAGAATCTAGTTCGGTTTTAATATTGGCTGGACAGAGACCTTTCAAATGAAAATATTGAATTACATAACAGTGACTAATTTTTTCTATGTTTACAGATTCACTGAGATCGTTTACTTTTGATGGTTCAAATAAATATACTAAACAAAGTGGCTTCCTAAAACTTAAAATATGTGTTTTGTAAGGTTGCCACGTTTCACCAAAATAATTTCCTTTTAACTACTGGCGCCATCTATATCTCAGTTCGGCTAGTATTGGGACCGCACTCGTGTTTATATATATTATATATATAGGGTGGGCCATATGAGTATTTGCGATTTAATTCTTCAATTTCTGGGTAACGCGTGGCGCGGGGTGGCGGGGGGATATGTTGTTCGCTGCGCCGCTTCCTGGAAATTTAGTCGCCATGGAGCCGTACACGGGAGTGTAGCGTGCGTTTTGTGTTCGAGCGTATTACGAAAACAATAAATCAGTGATTACTGCATGACGTTTGTATCGGCATGAACACGGTTTACACGATTTAAGTGAAGTTCCAAGCGCCAATGTGATACGAAAATGGATCAGAATGTTCGAAACAACCGGCTCAACAGTACCAATTACGGTTCGTGGTCGCCCAGTTTCTGCAAGATCAGCCGACATTGTGGAGCGTGTTCGTGTTTCAGTTCAGCGAAATCCGCAACAGTCAACACGTAAGAGAAGTCAGTCTTTGGATGTCAAAAGAACAACTTTACGACGGATTTTGAAACGTGATTTGCATTTGAAGGCTTATAAGATTCAGATAGTCCAAGAATTAAAACCCGATGATGCCAATAACCGACTTAACTTTGTCAATTTGATGCTAGAGCGGTTCAATAATTTCAACAACGTGATTTTTAGTGATGAGGCCAATTTTCACCTTAATGGCCATGTGAACAAGCAAAATTATCGGCTCTGGTCCGAGACTAATCCCCGACGTTTGCATGAACGTCCACTTCACAGCCCTAAGCTTGAGGTGTGGGCTGGGATAACGTCAACCGGTAATATTGGACCATACTTTTTTGAGGACGAAAGAGGGCATGCGATGACGGTTAGAGCGAACAATTATTGCAACATGCTAGCAGACATTTTGGTGCCAGCTTTGCAAGAACTTCAAGGCAATACCTCAAGGATGTGGTTTCAACAGGATGGGGCCACATGTCATACGGCATAGAGCTGCTGAAAAATGTTTTTCCTGGAAAACTCATTTCGAAAAGGGGGGATATTGAATGGCCCCCACGTAGCCCCGATCTCTCTCCATGCGATTATTTTCTATATGGCTACCTCAAATCGGTAGTCTACGAGAATAATTCGACCAATTTAGAGCAGTTGAAGAGGAACATTATTCAGGAAAGTAACAAAATACCGAGAACAACTTTTCAACGAGATTTCTAAAATTTGCGACTTCGGTTCCAAGAGTGTCAAGCAGCCGAGGGAAGCCATTTGGACAACATTATTTTTAAGTCTTAAAAATTCCCATGCTTTTACTTTTTAAAAATACAAATATATTTTTTTTATGTTTCGTAGTTTTTTTTAATTGAATATTTAAACCACCAACACCCTTATGGCCCACCCTGTATTTGTATATGAGTTACACATACTAAGCATAGGTATGGCATAGGCAGGGAAGAATGACTTAACTACAATTTTTTTGTTTTGAGATATTAAGCAAAAAATCGCTATTGTAGAAATCCGTTACGACTTCTGAAATATACTTAATTTTGAAACCGAGCTCGAATGACAACATGTTTCTTAATTTCTTAATAATAATTTTAACAAATAATGTGTTTTTATTAAAATCAATAATTAAGTAATTAAGTAATTATTAATTATTAAGTAATTTTTTAAAAATTGCTGTTTTAAAAAATTCTTATAACTTGTGAAATACAGCGGATTTTGAACTGGCAATTGGCCATAAATATGCGTCTAAATGAAGACAAATATTAAAAAATCGAAAAGTTGAACAGGATTAGAACAAATTTTTTGGACTGAAAATTTATTTAAAATTTAGATAGAAGCATGATTTTCTGCTGAGTTTTGTTTAATTAGTGCTACAATTATTGTCATACGTTGATTTCCCCAAATTTTTGAACTTATCATGAAATTGCCACATTTTTCAGTATTGTAGATATTTAGAAACGACTACGATCGGAAATTTAAATTAAAAAAAATTGATAAATTTGGCTGCTGCTGTGATTTCTGGTTTCAATTGTCTTTAGTCTTCTTTCAACTTTTAAAAAATGTGTAATTTCTAAAACTTTTTGTTAACAACTCTTACGACATTCGAAAATCGGAAAGTAATGCTGATTTGTGATATTTTAATATTATTAATAATATTATTATTAGCAACAATATTTTTCGTAATATTTTTCGCAACAATTTTAAAGGGGAAAAATCAAAAAATCGCCGACTGCTGTTTTTCTCGCATGTTTCATATTGTAACGATGGAAACATCGATTTGAAAGTGTGCAAATGTGATTTGGGCAATATGCTCGGCATATGCCATTTCAAAGTAATTCAAGCTAAAAAACATTATTATTATTTTATTGATTTATGAAGGGAAATATAATGCTTATTAAGAGCAAATTATGTATTTTTTTAAATTTCTAAAAAGAAACTACTAATCCAATGTTTTGTATTTGTAAGAAAATTCTAAATGTAGACAAAAATAATAATGAATAAATTTAACTTTGTTCAAACTCCAATTAAGGCCTTTGCCTTTATAGCCATATTATTACCTATACATTTTAAAAAAATTGCCGTTTTAAAAAATCACTATACATGAAATCACAATTTACAGAATTTTGTAGCGAGGATTATGCGCAAATAAGCACCTAAGTAAGGACAAATAATTTCGACTTTCTCCTAACTTTGCTTAAAATGTGGCCACAGATATATTCGGTTACTGTGTGAATGCGGATATATGCAAATGAACATTAGTAAAAAAATATGATCATACATGTTAAATTTTTGTTGTAAATTAGCAATTTTATATTCCCTAAACATCTCCAAACTCTTTTTCTAGATTATCATCTTACTCTATTCGCAAAACATTTCCTATATTCCAATTTAAAGTGAACACTTCATACACCTTTTTACTTTACTGAATTTCATGTTAATTATAGAACTAGATGTCACTTATTCTTTGCGCTTTAGTTCAACCATAAAAGACAGTTAACGAAAATTTACATTTAAAACCCCTAAAGATATTCCACTCACTCAAAATCGTTCTTAGAATTCTGAAGGCTTAAACAAAATTGACAAATTTCCCAAACTCTAAATACTTACGTATTAATAATATTTAATGTTGAATTGATGGCTGTATGATAACCGGCCCCTTGGAGGCTTTTGTGCCGGTCTCACTAAAACACAGCAATCTCTTTGAACGCATCTTTTATGCTCTCCATATCTCATTATCAGATTCTGCTGCTACACGCGCTAGTGAATGTAGATGTATTCGAGTACGTCCATGTATGTATTTCGGCTTGCCTTTAGTTTCGTGTAAGCGATCGCATCGTTTAGTTCCGTTTAAGAATTCGTTTATATTACGGTTGATCTTCATGTTGCGTTAGTCAGTTGAGCTTTTGCTCTGATCGTGTACGCACGCATTTGGTATTGGTACGCTCGTTATACGCTTGTACGGTTGTTTGAAAACACCATTTCGAGGTGTTCGTTCGCCATTGTGAAGTGTTAAGAATTTTGAAAACACAAATAAATTATCCTTTAGTTTCTAATTGGTGAAACTGTTTTAAGGATTTTAAAATCCTAGTTGTGAACGAAAATTTAATTTAATATAATTAGGAATTAAAATAAAGTTTACGGATAAAATTAAAAGAAAAGTGAGTGTTAACAACAGATAATAATAATAATAAATATAATTATAAATTAAGAACAGACTTGGACAAGATAATATAAAGAGTCGAAAAGAAAAAAAAAATCAAAAATATTTGGAAAAGCTAAAAACTTCTTAGAAATTGACTTGCTTAATTAATGTTTTGTGTAATAGAATACAAACTTTTGTAAATTGAAGTGGTTAATTCCAAATTAATTCTACTTATTAATGAAACTGAAGTTATGAAAACGTGAACTGAAGTCCGTTAGATTTGAATGTACGCAGTGTAGTATCGTGTGCTTTGCTTTATTAATGATATTCTAAAAGTTGTTTGACGGTGACCAATTTCTTTTCTGAAAAGTTTTTGATGAAATTTGAGGAGAATATTGTAAAAATTTTATGTGTGAAATTCCAATAAATTAATTTAAAACTAATTATTTGTACTTCTGACCCCTGGGATAGTTGATGCCACAATGGCTATTAATTTTGTTTTTCTTTATCTCTGATAAATTTACAAATCATCGAAATTTTTCAAATTTTTTTTTAAATAAATTGTCGAAAATCGTAAAATTGTGCTGATTTAGCATAATTTTTTTTTTTTACAAAAAGTCATATTGCAATTTAAACGAGAATACGAGTATCAGAAAAATACCCAGTCAAATAATTCGAAAAAAATTTGCTTTGAATTTTGTTAACTTGTGCCTCTCTCATCTTTTTTCAAAATGGCTTTATATTTCCTTTATATTTTCCAATAATTTTTCGACAAATACAAATTTTAAAAATGAAGAATTTTCGCTGACTTGGTATTGTATTGTTTTCCTCTTACTCCGAATGTTTATAAAACAATTGAATTTATTTTTTTTAGAAACCAGGAATATTTGTTATAGCAGATTTTTTTTTTTTACCAAAATTCAATTTAATTAATTCGAAAATTAGGAAATAAATCTCTTTGAATTTTTCTAAATTTTTGGTTTTATTCAAAGATTTCTTTAAGTCTGTCACTATACATATGTATTTTTTTTTTAAATTTTCGATTTTATTTATATTTTTCAATGACCTTTTTGAACACTGAAAATTCAAATATCGTTTTTCTTCAGATTTTGTCATTTCATTGTACATTTTTTTATCGTAATTTTTCAAAAATTTTTGCGATACACTCTAAAATCTAAAAATTGTTATGAGTTGCTCTTATTTGGCAGATTTATGTTTT
>JAHXMU010000708.1:1303579-1335447 GCA_019455685.1 Philornis downsi | reverse complement strand
ACTGAAATTTCAAAAATCGATATTCTTTAGATTTTGTCATTTCATTGCACATTTTTTTATTATAATTTTTAAACATTTTTGAAAAAATCTAAAAATCTAAGATCTACAAATTGTTATGAGTTGCTGTTATATGGCAGATTTATGTTTTTCAATGACTTTTTTGTACACCGAAATTTCAAAAATCGATTTCTTTCAGATTTTGTCATTTCATTGTACATTTTTTTCGTAATTTTTCAAAAATTTTTGCGACAGACTCGAAAATCTAAAAGTTATTATGAGTTGGCAGATTTTTTTCTTTTGACGAAAATTCACTTTGAAATTCAATTGATCTTAAATTTAGAAAATATCCATTCAAATTTTTCGAAACTTTTGAATTTGATCTCTGTTTTTCTCGGCTAGCGCTACAATTCCTATGCATAAGTATTAAATTTACTACAAAATTTTCATAATTTTCATTGTTGTTGCCATGTTTGACAGATTTTTCGGAATTTCGAAAATCAACAATTTGTTTTTTTTTATATCTATCCATTATTTATCCATTTATTTACTCATTATTGAAGCATTTTTTGTCAACAATTAATTTTGGAAATCACTTTTACACTTTCCAAAAAAATCTAGTTGAATTTTCCAAATTTTGATTTTTTCGCCGAATTTTGCTCGTGCCACAATTCCCCGGTAGAGAAATATTCTTCAATTTTTGAATTTTCTATGAAATTTTTACATTTTCTATTCGAATGACTTTATGAGTTTTCTTGATGCGATCATTCACTGCTTTTTCTTCGTTTCCAAAATATTGAAACTTTTTAGTTTTCAGAATATATTTGTGATTAACTTTTTTAGTATTCAAAAATGGAGAAGACGACTAAATGTAGCACAAATTTTTTGGACAGAAAACTCATTTAAAAATCAGATAAAAGCAAGATTTTCTGCTGAATTTTGCTTAATTAGTGCTACAATTATTGTCATACGTTGATTTCCCTAAATTTTGGAACTTATCATGAAATTGTTACACATTTCGGGGTTGTCGATATTTAGGAACGACTAGGATCGGAAATTCAAAATTCAAATAATTGATAAATCTGGCTGCTGCAGTGATTTATGGTTTTTCCTTGCCTTCAGTTTTTCGCTAAACTTTTAAAAATATGTAATTCCTAAAACCTTTTGTTAACCACTCTTACGACATCCGAAAATCGGAAGCTAATGCTGATTTGTAATATTTTAATATTTTCAATCATGTTATTAATAGCAATAATATTTTTCGTAATATTTTTCTCAAAAATGCTAAAGGGAAAAATCTACATATAAAAAAAATCTCAAAAATTTCGATGAATGTTGTTCTTCTCGCACATTTCAAATTGTAATGACTAAAATATCGATTTGAAACTCTACAAATGTGATTTAGGCAATGTGCTGGGCATATGTTTCTTCAAAGTAATTAAAGTTAAAAAACATTATTATTATTTTATTGAAATATGAACGAGAATATAGCATTTATTAAAACCTAAAATAATACAAATAAAGTGTTTTATATTTGTAAGAAAATTTGAAATAAAATTGTAATTGCAATCGTTTAAATAAATATTTCAATTTGGCATACGAAATATAGCATTTATTAAGAGCTAATTATATTTTCTTTTTTCAAACTACAAAGAAAACTACAAAGAAAATGTTTCATATTTGCAAGAAAATTAGAAATAAAATTATAATTGCAATCGTTTATATAAATATTTCGATTTGGCATACTAAATATAGGATTTATCAAGAGGTAATTATATTTTCTTTTTTCAAATTGCTAAGAAGAAACTACAAAGAAAATGCTTCATATTTGTAAGAAAATTGGATATAAAATTATAATTGCAATGGTTTAAATAAACATTTCGATTTGACATTATAAAAATTGAGACAAATTGTTTAACCAAAATTTTTATCAATTGTGAAAATTGCAAAACACATTTGAGATGGATTGACAATATTGAACACTGTCAACAAACTAAATGATAGATTATTCTCAAACTTCGCTTCAGTATAGAGGTTAAATGTGTTAATTTAACGATACAAGTAATTTTTGATAAACCCTTTAAGTGGGCTTTTATAAATGATCAATTTCCGGTACTTTTTTCTGGTAGAATGTTTATCTTGTTTTATATAATTGAAGTGGTTTAAAGGTGTTGCCAAGACCTCACAAATAAGTTCAATATCTATTTGTAATTGAACTTAAGCTAAAATCTGTGGTCACAACCCATAACAGCCTAAGTCTGTTTTTCAATATTTTCAGTACAGGAGTTTAAAGTTTGAATCTTCACTGAAAATCAGGAGAAGGTGTTTTTTGCAAAACTTTACTACAGATTCCAAGGAAACGAATTTCTTTACTTAGTTGTTAACAAAAAATAGTTGTTTATTCTCGCAGTCAAAAGATATTATCGAAAAAGACACTTAGGCTCTTATGAATTGTTGAACGAAAGAAAGTTAAAAAGTTCAAGTTGAGTTAGGCTATTATTCCAGATTAAATAAAAAACTTTAAGTTTGGAGAAAGACCTTAACTCAATTTATGTTTATCAAAAAAAGAAATTGTAATTCGGAATAAGAGCTTAACTCAAGTTAGGAAAATAAAATTGTTTCTTTATTTTTTTGGATTAACGACTTAAGTTGACTTAGGCAATGCTGAAAAAATAATGTTTATATTTGTTGTAATCCTAAATTGACTTAGGCAGTTATGCCAAAACAGTCATTTAGAAAAATAACTTAAGCTATTAGTTTTTTTAGGATTAATTGCCTTCCTAGAAGAGATACAAACATGAAAAATTTGGAGCAAATAAATTTAGATACGCTGAATACGATGGTGCTAATAACTCAATTGTGTCCTAACTCGAGTTAGGCTGTTACGGGTTGTGACCACAGAAATAACAACTAGTAAAACTTTCCTATTTAGATGTTTGTAAGAAATATTTTCTGCTATTTCATATTTTGTGGAAAATTTCAGTAGTTAATTTTAGAACGATTTTCAAGGTAGTGAAAGGAAAAATTGTATGTGACAATATCTGTATATAGTTCTTCGATTTATATAATACAAATAACATAATAAAATGTCGTTCAATTGTTTCATTAAATGCATATACTGTAGTATTAAACTAGTCACCTCCTCAAATCATCGGATACATATTGAATAAATTACTTGCTTTCATCATTACAAATGAATAGTTTATATTATTGTAAACTAATTACACAATACTTTTAATTTATTGATTTGTTTTTTTAATTATCATAATTTGTTTATCATATGAAATCTAAAAAGTATTATAAAACAAAGACAGGGGTCTAACCAAACATAAACATTGTGGGATTTTCCAATCGATGCAATTGATATTGATATTGATGCAGTTACTTTAACAGTCAATTAATCATGAAATTTACTATAAAATAAATTTAATATATATCTGCTATGGTTAAATTTACTGCTTCTAAAATTAGAATATCTTAATATTCTTTATATCCACCCTAAAATATAACACCCCCTTTAAACTTGAAACAGTCCATCCGTGGATTTCATCAATAGACAAAAATTAAAATTTTCTAATTTAAAATCAAAAATCTATTTTAAGTTTTTAGTAAGAATAAATTAGGTTAATTTGTTTCTCAACTTTTGAAGAACTCCTTTAGAAATTTTTTACAAAATGGTTTCGTTTTTCAAAATTTCTAATGACATCACTTGCATTTGTCACTCTATGCCTGCCTACTATATGAAGAATATTCGTTTGGTCGTTCAAATGTTTACCTCTTACAAAGCGGTCCCCCGTCCCACTAACACACCCCTTATGACCTGTGTGGAGGGAGGGAGGCCCCTGCCATTGTATTGTAAAGTGTGGGGGCCGACAAGATTCAGTCATCAATTCATTTTAGAAATGCATCGCTACAGTTTATAGTCCGCATGTGTCTCAGTAGCTGTTTGTTGAGCGTTTTTTCATGTGTTTTGATTCTATAATTTGGTTTTCTTTGTTTTGTTTTGATTCTATTTCTGTTCTTTTACATTATGGAACAAAATCAGTATTAATATTTTTTTTAATATATCATCATTAATTTCATAGATATTTTTAGATAATTCTTTTTTATCTAAGCAAATGCATGCAAGTAATGTTCAATCCATAAGTCTAATATAACGTTCGTGATCTTTGCATTTTTGTATATTAAATTGATTCAAATAAATTAAATAAATTGCATTCTTTTGGATGAAAAATACCACATAAATTTAAAGTTTTATGTATGCTATATAGATGGCAACAAGGTCTTGGCATTAAAATTCTTGTCACAATTTTCTGTGTGTGCTTAGAAGCTATAACAGTTTCCAGGCGAATTTTGTGTGATAAATTAACAGGTAATCAATTTACATGATTTTATACTTTTCCATTAAGAGACGCCAACTGTTTAATTGAAGCAACATAATAATTGCAGTAATTAAAACTATTGATTAATTACCTTGGGTGTGTATTAATGGATGGCATATCAACATTTACATTCTAAAGAAACCGCTGTATGGTATTCAAGTCCGAGAATGGTCAGAGAAAATGGGACGGGTCTTTGATAGCAAGTCATAGATAAGAATTACTACCTATTATGAGACGTACATATAGAATAGAATTCCAAATGCCTCCGTCTTCTATGATTTTTCTATCAGTCTTCAAAGCAACTTTTCACAATGTGCCACGAAACGGCTTCTTCCAACTGAATTATGGTTGATCTCCTTTGTACGGCTCATTTACATTTTTATATAACACTTCTCGTCCTAAAGCATTTTCCAGTCCATCAACACAGCATGATCTAGCCAGTATAATCGCTATATTTTGATACGCTTGATCACCTGGATGTCAACATGCACTTACACAAAATATGTTTCATATGAAACCGAATACTCTCCGTCAAGGATGAAGGGATTGAATTCCAACAAGTGCCTGGAATTGGTGAATGATACACAAAATATTTATTAATTCAAATTTATTATATCTTTTTCAAAATATGCTAACAAATAATTCTATCAACAGACTCTATTCAAAGGCATTTTCTGGAAATGACTTTAGTTCTCTTTGCACGATCTCTTTTATATCTTTTATCTCCCAAAAATGGATGCCTCGAACTGGTAATTTGCGTTCTGAAAAGAGAGAAAAGTCAGTCAGATCCTTGTCACTTACATACGGTGGTTGTTCAAAGATATTTGTTGAGGTTTTTGGACAGAGATTCGTTTACAATGGCTGGCTTGGGAGATGTTGAGTTATGGGGGAATAAAATCCATGAATGGTCCCCCTACAAATCTGGCATTTTTCTACGATTTTGTTTTCTCGAATGCCGCATATAATAATCTTTATTTACCGAATGACCTTGCGAAAAACTAAAATTCGAGTGCACAACATCGCGATAATTAAAGAAGACATTCAACATTACCTTTGCTTTTCACTGACTTTGCTATGGGGTTTTCGGTTTCGCCAACGGATTTCATAGCCAAACAATCATATAAGAAAGTTCAGCGGTTATATCTCTCAAACTTAAGTGATGATCTTCAGTCATCAATTCCTTCACTTTATCAATGTTAACTTAAGTTGGAGACGTTGATGGCCGACCTAGGTGTATTTGGTCAACAATTTGAGTAGTCAACAAGTATGCAAAAGCCCAAACTGCTGCTCGAAATCATCACTAAACTGTAGGACTCATTGAGGGGGTGTAAAAGTAGAAAACGTGTAAGTTGAGCGAATTTGAGAGCAGCTCTCTTACATCCTGTTCATGAAATGCAAGAAAATTTGTTTTGTTTGTAGTCTATAATAACTGCACCTGTTTGTAAGTGCTGAAGGCAGGATTGAAGTAATACTCTTATATTTAGTTGTCAACATAAATAGGTGGTTCTTATGTTCAGTTGCCTATCACCTACATTATACGAGTACATCACGCCACCTATCGTACATTGATGGATTTGTCTTGGAAACTATATTTAATGTGCAAACAATAAGAAAGAGAAATTTTAACACAATAATGTTAATGAAAAATATGCATATATAGCCGTAATAGCCAACAAATGTTCCCTTTAGGGACTAATGAGTTTAAGTCGTTATAATCGATAGTCGTAAGCTTGCGGTGGCCGAAAGATATCATATTAGATGTACTAATAAACGATCTCATTTTCCATTTGAATTTAAAATCATAATAAATTGTATAATAAGTTTTGGTAGTTCTTGTCAAAGTAAGAATACTAAGAGAGACCTTTAGGAAAGGCCAATTTTTTTATTTTTGGTACTTGTTGTGTCCATCCTTATATTTATATATTTTATATGCATCAAATAATATATTTTTTTATCAGTATTACTAAATGCGCTATTCTATCGATAAAATGGTAAAGAATTCAGTATAATTTCTTACATAATGAGACCAGATTCTAAATTTTATTAAATTCCATTTTAGGTTTCTTTGCCATGTTGTTGCCAACTATTCTTTCCATTATCTTAACATTATTTTTTATTGTACTTCGTTTTGCCTTTTATTGTTATTTAATTTAAAATTTTTGCAATTTTCACCGGATATCACCCCAATTATTTTTATTTCATTTACTTTTCATTTGTTCCTTGGCCCGCATTTTATTCCCGTTTATTTCACTAATTCGTGTTTGAAATAGTCAGTGTTTTCTTTGCTTCGTAAATAATTGTTGTTTCTTTTTTTTAGAATTTTTAGAATCGACAAAACCTTTTGAACTTTTCAATTCAGTTTTCAACTGATAATTAATATGCATGTTTTTTTCTTATTCTCATTTAAAATTCTGATTAATGAAACGTATTTAAAATGGGCAAACGTGATTTTGAATTGAGCTCACAGTACAAAAATATTTCGATTTGAGAGCATGGGGCTTATCAGTTAAGTGTTAAAGAAAAGGAAAAAAAAATTAAACAAATATTTCGTAGAAAATAAAAGTGTTTTTCTAATTAAATGGTGGTTTAGCAGTCTCAAAATAACAAAAATAATCCATAAGCGTGTTACAGAGAAACATTCCTGACGTATTTCAATGACTTTCCAAGGGAGATTATTGATCTCATAAAATATGTAAGAACGAGAGAGAGTGAGAAAACGGCGGAGAGAGATGACTTGATACACTTTGAAGTCAATGAGAATTATAATGAATATGTACTCATAATTTGTGTTCGCAAAATTTGCTATCAGTATAGCTCTCTCTCTTTAGTTTTATGATAAAGGTTGACCATAAGGATAAGTGTTATATAAGTGTTGTTTTTTCTCCCTGAAGGGAATTAGATCGAGAATCTGCAAGCGTAAAGATCTTTGATATACATCAAAGACTATCCAAGGGAAGTTATTGGAATTATTCCATCTACATTAAGACGAGAGAAAGAGCACTTAAACGAAGACATATTATATATATTGTATCTTTTATTCATAATAATCAATTCTTAGCTCACATCTCTCTTAAGTTTATGATTAAGTGGAGCCAAAATCTAAAAGTTAGCAGCCAACTGATAATAGAAGACAAATCAAAGATCTGCGGGCTGTCGAATTACAAGGAAGAACACAACCGCTTAAAAGAAAAAAAAACGGGAGGGAAGCATTTTCAAAGAGGGGAAGGGAACGAGAGTGGTAGATTGGGCTGATTTAACATAATCTTTAATGTTTACAAAAGAAAATAGAACTGTCATATGAAAATACTCAAGTGAAATGTTCAATATTTGAATATCAGACTAGTCATTGTTCCAATTCAAGGTCACTCGAAGGCAAATTACTGACCTCTCATAAACTTGATAGGAAATAAAGCATTGAATTACATGAAGAAAATAGAATACGAAGAAACTACGAATTCTGAGTGAATATAGCTTTGTGATTAAGTTAATATTTGCACTTTAAGACAATGGTAAAATATTTCAATCCGTCATTTTTAATTTCTATAAACTAAGAAATTAAATAGCAGTAGAAATGGTTACTACCCAAAATTGAAATTATGAAAAAGCTGGGAATAGACTCCCACTCCCTCCTTTTCCGTCACCTTTCCTTTCCTTTAATCCAGAATTCGTGTTTGATTCTGAATTCTGTGTTTTTATATTTATCACTCCAAGATTTGACAGGGATTTAGTAACTCGTCCCTTCCTAAGGAATATTTTTCAGCCTCTAATGATTCATTAACAAATTCGCTTGCATCCTATGAAAGAGAGCTTACACGCATTCTATGTTTAGAGTCACTCAACGATACCTACAGTTTAATGACGATTTCGATTACTGGATTACTCGAAATATTCGTCAGACACATCGAGGTGATCACTGTTAAAAAAATGATAGGTGACTGTATTCGGGATTGAACCCGCAATTATGCGAACGAGAGCTGCGTGACCATGGCGACACGCTTGGTCACAATGCTATTAGTATAGTTATCCTTTATAAGTGAAGATTACTGCCGAAGAAATCGCGTACCAAGGATTTTCGTCCTATCGCAAAAGACTAGCTTTATTGGAATTTTTACTCGTCAACAGAAGATTTTACTTTCAAAAGTCGTTATCCATTTCCATTCCAAAATTTGATTGCTAATTTATGATACTAAAATGTGCTACCATTTTCTTCCGAATGATGTTGAATTTACCACACATTTCAATACTTTCTTTAGCAACATTTCATTTTCCAAATTTTAATTCAATATCCTTTCATTTCCCTTTTGCAGCTATCCGAGGTTTAGAAAACCATTTCTCAAAATGAGAGGCCTTGGCCTGATATTAGTATTTGTGGCATTAGTGCAATGGAGCACCGGCTACGGTTATGGTGGTAGGCCTGAATCATATAGCTTCTATGGCAGTGGATCTTATGGTTCTGGCCCCCACGGTTCAGGTGCCTATGGTTCGGGTTCCTACAGCTCGGGTTCCTATGGCTCAGGCTCCTATGGTTCAGGTTCCTATGGCTCAAGCCCCTATGGCTCAGGTTCCTATGGCTCCGGATCATATGGCTCAAATGCGTACACTTCTGGTTCATATGGCGCCGGCGGTAGCGGTGGTCACTCTTCTTCCTACTCAACATCGTCTTCATCCTCCTCTTCCTCCTCGTCGTCGTCTGCTTCCTATGCCAGCTGTTGCACTCTCAATTCCTGGGCTCAGCAACATCTACCAGAGATAAGAGAATTTGCCAGCCGTTTGCGACAGGAATACAGTAGTATGTCAACGGGTACTTCCAATGGTTATAGCATTACTTACACTCCCTGGTCAGGTAAGACAAAACATCTCTGCTCTTTCCAAAATCGAGTTAAATTGTTTTCCTTTCACTTCTTCTTCCTCAGAAAATATTATTAGCTTGACTGGCAAAACCTCCGGTGAACTGGATGCTATTTGCCGTCTTCAAAGCGAAGAATTGCTTAATCACTTGCGCCGAGGTGTCATCAGCTATCAAACTATTAACCAACCCAATTTCTTCGAATGGAAATCGTCCGAGGTTCTTTATCGTTATTATGTGGTCGATGATGGCCAACAGCAATCTTTAGATTTGGGCTCTTATCAAAATGTCGATCTTAGCAATTTTGATGATGTCAAGACCTACAATTATCCCGCCGAGGTTAAAGTCATTGATGGTCAAACCTATGTTGTCCACAAAAATGTGACTGAGGCACATAAGGTTTCGGGTACCGGTACTTATGAGAACCCCTATATTACCCTAGTCAAACGTAACCGTACTATTGTCACCACCAATAGCTCTCCGGCCTATACCGGTCCTTATGGTACCACAAGCTCGGCCTACAATTCCGGTTCTTTTGGTTCCAGCACTGGTGGCTATACCACCGGTGGTAACTTATATGTACCTGCCGGATCAAGCACTACTGTTACCAGCAAGAAGACCGTATACGATTGGGCCAATCAGCATATGGAACCCAGTGTTGTTGGCTACAGTCCCTCGGTCAATGTTGACAGCACTTGGGGTGGCAACTCCAATATTTACAAACCCCCGGTGCATATTCCTGTCGACAGCTCTTCCAATTCGGACGTTGAGACATTTGGCACCGGTTCGCATGTTTATCAACCCAGTTACACGCCCGGTTCTACTGTCACTATTAAACGTTACAACAAGACCATAATCACTAATGCCGATGGAACTCACGTAACCGGTTCCGAAAGCCACAAAAAGTGGGTTGATGGCAAGTTGGTCTATGATAACGAACGCCCCTTTGGCGAGTGGTCGGTGCCTCGTGATGATGACTGGAAACGAGAGGAACGTGAACGTTTCTTCTGGTTCTTGACATCGGGCAATATTTCAGCTCAGAGTTTGGCTGACTGGCAGAGACAACAAGAGGATCGTCTTCTTGCCTTGGCCGAACGCCATAAAATTACCCTTGACGAAATCCATGAATGGCACCGTAAGGAATTGGAACGTTACCGTGTACTCTTGGGTCAATATAGTGCGCAGACCACCGACCCAACTGCCTGGAAGCGTATGGAACGCGGCCGCCTGGACTGGTTGATTCACCAGAACAGTGTTACTCGTGAAGATTTGCAGCGTTGGCAAAGAGAAAATGCCGACAAATTAGCTAACGTGGCCAGACAATATCATATCACTCTTGAAGAGTTGAAGAACTGGCAACTGGATGAATTGGATCGCCTCTATGTCTACTTCAACGATCAGAACAACTCAATGATTCCCACCAGCTCCCTCACTTACAATTCCGAGCAAGAGCGCTTGGAACAGTTGATTAAACAGCACAACGCTACGATTGATCAGTTGCAAAATTCCATTAAAATGGATCAGGAAAAGCTCAAAGAACTCTCAACCATTTATCGTGGTAATGTCCATGATATGGAAAAATGGCTGAAGGACGAACTCGCCCGTTTGGGTGGTATCATTACCGAGCAAAGAAATGAAGTAACTCGCATTACCGAATGGCAGAGATCGGAACGTGAACGTTTAGCGAACATTGTTAAAACACATCGTGGTTCGGTCGGCGATATCGATGGCCAAATGGCTAAAGACCGTGTCTATTTGCAGAATTTGGCCAACAAGTACCAAGTAAGCATTGAGGAATTGGAGAAATGGCAGAGGGAAGAATTGAATCGCTTACAAAAAGAAAGTCAACTCCAGATTGAGATGGGCATTAAAGAGTGGCAGAAGCGCGAACATGAAAATCTCAAGAAATTGATTACGAAAAATGATCTCACTATCGAGGAGTTCCAAAGTCAGGTGATCAATGACCGTCAACGTTTAGAGAACTTGGCTCGCACCTATCAAGTGCAGGTAACCGAGATTGAAAACTGGTTGAAAAGCGAAATGCAACAACTAAAGAATGAAGGAGTCTTGAAGGAAATCCAACAAGAATTGGCCGACTGGCAACAAAAGGAAAGACAACGCCTGCTCGCCATTGTTAAGCAAAGCGAGGTTACCGTTGAAGATTTGGAATTGAAGATAAAAACTGACCAAAGCCACTTAAACCAGTTGGCTGCCAATTACAACGTTCAGGTGAGCTTTTAATCGACATTCCACGAAACCTTAAAAACTCCAGACTCATCACATTTCATTCTCTCGTTTCCAGGTCAAAGAAATCGAAGAATGGCTGAAAAAGGAACTTATGCGTTTGCAATCCCAGGGCTTGGTTAAGGTTGAAGATCTCCAGGAATGGCAGAAAGCTGAACGTGACGAAATTATTAAGCTGGTCCAAAATAATCGCTTGACCATTGAGGAATTCGAGCAGAAACTCTTGGCTGATCGCCTTAAGCTTCAGGAATTAGCCCGCCACTATAATGTCCAAGTCACGGAAGTGGAGACGTGGATCAAGAAGGAAGGAGAACGTCTGCAAAATTTGGGACTTTTGCAAATCCAAGAACAGTTGAACAACTGGCAAAAGATTGAACGTGAACGTCTTATGAACTTGATTCAACAGAACAACTATTCGATCAAGGAGTTGGAGGAAAAGATAAAAAAGGATCAAACACATTTGTACAGCATGGCCAATCAACATCAGGTGCGCGTAGAGGAAATTGAAGAATGGATCAAGAAGGAAATCGAGCGTTTGAAGGCAGAAGGTTTGGTTGAAATTGAGAAATTGAAGGACTGGCAAACGGAGTGGAGAGGCAACTTGACCAACATGGTAAAGGAACGTGACTTCACTGTTGAAGAGTTTCATAAATGGCTGTTGGAAGATCGCAAGCGTTTGCAAGCTTTAGCTATGACTAATAATGTACAAATTGAAGAAATCGAATCGTGGGTGAAAAACGAGGAACAACGCTTCATTGCCATGGGTTTGCTGAAACCCAACGAGAAGTTAACAAATTGGCAAGAAGTCGAGAGACGCTACCTGGAACGCATTACTCAGGAACAATATCACTCCACCGAGCAATTGGAACAAAGACTAAGACAAGATCGTGAACTTCTTGAGAAACTTGCCCGGGACTATCAAATCCAAGTTAGCGAAATAGAGGCGTGGATGAAGAAGGAATTGGCTCGTCTAAGAGATGAAGGTCAATTGCAAATTGATAATTTAACTGCCTGGCAGATAGCCGAAAAGGAACGCCTGGATGCTTTACTCAAGCAGAACAAACAGTGGTCTGTTGAGGAATTTGAAGCTGTGCTCCGACAAGATCGTGACCATATGCAAAAGACCGCCTTCCAATATCATGTTTCGGTAGAGGAAATCGAAAAATGGATCCAAAATGAAGTTAATCGTCTACAGCAACAAGGAAAATTGAACATTCAGCAACTGACTCAATGGCAAAAGGAACAACATCAACGCATCATGAACTTGTTGCAACAACAGTCCAGCATCACGGTCGAAGAATTCGAGACCAAGATACAAAGAGATCGTACATTCCTTATGAACTTAGCCAAGCAATACAACGTCAATGTCAATGAAGTTGAAGCCTATGTCAAGAAGGTTATCGCTGATTTGAAGGAAAAAGGCAAATTTGAATTGGAACAACTGAAAGGCTGGCAACTGGCGGAACGTGACTACATCAAAAACTTGATAGCCCAATACAAAAACTCTTTATCTACAGAGGAATATGAAAACAAGTTACGCAGCGATCGTGAACACTTGAAGCAGTTGGCAGACTACTACCGCGTCAGTGTCAAGGAAGTCGAAGAGTGGATGATCCGAGAATTGCAAAGATTGCGCAAGGACTCTAGTGAACATATAGCTAATCTCACCGCCTGGCAAGCCGCCGAAGTGGAGAGGTTGAAACAGTTAATCAAGGAGAACAGTCGTTTGAACTACGTTCAATTCGAAGTAGAGCTAAAGAACCAACGAGACCGCCTCCAAGAACTTTCCCGTCAATATTCCGTAAGCGTTGAAGAAATTGAGAAGTGGTTGCGCGAACAATTGCTGAACTTAAAGACTTCTGGCAAGATACAAGTGGAAAATTTGACCAAGTGGCAGGAAAATGAACAAAAGAATTTAATTGCCTTCTGTCTCCAACAACAGCGTGACGTCTCCACTGAAGAATTTGAACGTCAATTGGCCAAGGATAGGGCACGTGTTCAAAAATTGGCTGCCGACTACAACTTAAGTGTGGAGCAGGTGGAACAATGGATGAAAGATGAATTGCAGAGGTTGAAGGACTCCGGTTTGGTGCAAGTAGAACAATTGAGCTACTGGCAAAAGATCGAAAGGGAGCGCCTGCAAGATTGGCTCAAACAACAGAATAAGGCTGCTACCACCGAAGAATTGGAAGAATTCATCAAGCGCGACAAGGCTAGACTGCAACGCATTGCCCAGGATTATCATGTTACCGCAGAGGAAATTGAATCCTGGGTGGAACAAGAAGGAGCTCGTCTGAAGCTTTTAGGCATGGTAGCGGGTCCCAGTAGCCAAACTGAAATTATTACCACTTGGAGCAACACTCAACCCACTCAGAGGTCCAACACGTACAACACTGAAGAAGTTTGGAAGGAGCAAACCAAAGCACACCTCGAGGCTATTGCCCAGGTTAGACCCATGACTTGGCGGGATTTTGAAGTCTTTCTTAAAGACGAGCGCATGCGCTGGGATCAATTTGCTCGCCAATATCACATCACCGTTGAAGAAATCGAGAACTGGCTGAGACAAGTAGCTAAAGGTTTGATGAACCAAGGAGTAATCCGCGGCAAAGTAACTGTAGAGGAATGGGAGACCGCTGAACAGAACTATTTGCAGCAGCTGTTGCGAAAACAACAGTGGTCTATCGAGGAGCTCGAACGTCAGTTGCTCAACGATCGTGATCATATGCAACGCTTGGCAAATCAGTACCGTGTGACCATCGAACAGCTCACCAACTGGTACAAAATGGAACTGCAAAAGTTGTTAAACCAAAAGAAACTTGAAACGGAAAACCTGACAGAATGGCAAAAGGATCAAAAGAACCGTTTGTATCTGCTGGTCAAACAACAACCCTACAAGTCCAGCGAGCAGTGGGAACAAGAAATCTTGAACGACAAGACCACCTTAAACCGTATCTGTGATCAGTACCATGTGACCATTGAAGAGGTGGAATACTGGATTAGAAACGAAATACGCCGATTGGGAAATTTGGGTTTGATTAAAATCTCGGGCTCCGGGTCTGGTTCCCACTCCATGTACCAAGGATGGAAGGAGGAGGAACGTAGACGTCTACGTGCCATTGCCAGTGAAATTTCTATTACCGAAGACGAATTCTTGGAATTCATTGCCTCCGATCATGCCTTCCAGCAGCAACTGACCCGTATGTACGGCTGCACCTTGGAAGAATTAGTTCCTTTCCAAAACGTACAAATCGGTATAATGAGGAAAGAAGGCTTGCTAGACAGAACTCAGTTGTTGAAGGTTGAAGACTGGGAGAGAAGCGAGCGCGATCGTTTGTACTCCTTCATCAAGGATAAGAGCTACACCTTGGAGGACTTGCGCAACTGGCAGAGACAAAAAATGTTCATCAATGGCTTGGCTGCCAAATACGGCATCACCGCTCAAACCCTAAAGGACTGGCAAATCAAGGAATTCCAACGCCTTGCAAACTTATCCCAATACTACCAAATGAACCTGAACCAACTGCAAGATTTCCGTGAAAAGGAATTACGTTTCTTGACCTATGTGATGCACAAAAAGATCAGCACTGCCGACGAACAAAACCAATGGGCCAACAATGAACGCAGACGCATGAGTGTGTTGCAGCGTAAGACTAGTTTCTATGGCGAAGAACTAACGCAATGGCGTCGCAGATTGTATTTGTTATCGCAGGCTCGTCTGCCCTTCCATTATGGCGGTTCGGGGGGTCACATCAATGGTGGATCCACCAATAGCACTTCGCTACACAGACCGATTATCAGCATGGACCGTGGCGATCAGCCACCCAATGTCTTCGACGAGCACGTCGACACTGACGAGCCTGGAGTAGAGGGAAAGGATCCTTTGTATCCTCCACCTCCAGCCAAGATGATTGATGCCACAGGTCAAATGGGAGTTCATGTGCCCGGTTATGGCATGGGTGGTTCTATGACGTCCCGCTATACCAAAAAGGAATACGATTATGCTCATCCGGTGGGCAGTGTCGGCGTGCATTCTGATGTGTCAAACACCCATGACTATGGACAACAGCAGCAAGTAGAGTTGGACGATTATGGTCAACAACAGGTGCAAGTGGAAGACTTGACCGGCACCTTTACCCATCGCCGTCCGTATCAGAAACAAGTTGCCATAGCATCAGCTACAGCGGTAAGTTATTAATTGCTGTCGGGTTGTAAAGGATGGAAATTTATTTCGTATTTATTTTGTTTTGTTGCAGGGCGTTGAGGTTCAAGCCGAAACTGAGAAACCCGGTTTCTTTAATCGCATTTTCGGTTAGGCATTAGACGTTTATCTACTGTATACTCAAGTTTTCGTGTTTCACAAAAGAGACTCAAGACTCCCTTAAATTTCTGCCATTTCCCTTTTTTAACTTTTTTTTCAATTAATGTGTAAGTTTGAAACGAAAGAAATCCTTTTTCAGTTTTTGTTTGTTTTCTTTTTAATTTGTTAATTTTTATTTCCTTAATTTAAAAAATGAAATATATCGATATTACGTTAATCTTTAACTCTAGCTAGTAAGTGAAACGAAGAGAATTTTGTAAAATATAAAAAATAAATGTTAACAAAACCAAAATAAAATATATAAATTAAATGCATTTTTCGTTGTTACCTCTGAAGTGATCCGCCTGATTGGATAAAAAAAATTGCATGTGGTTTGTTTGAAAATACTATCAATTATATTTTTTATAAGACATGTTAACGTTCAAATGGCCGCTAAGACTTTGTTGACTGCGTGCATATGAGAATGCAATTCTTGATGATACTGGCGCATAGATCAGGCTGGATTTAACTTTGAGGGTATTGGTCTTTTGTAGCTTATTGATATAGATCTGCGACTTAAGGAAATCTCCCAAAGAAAGTCAAACGGGCTCAAATAGCGAGATCTCGTTAGATTGAGATCAGCTTTCATTTGCTGCAAATCTCTGTCAACGAACACGAGGCGTTGTCTTGACCATTTTTCTTCTGCTAGATTTTGTAAGAGGTTAGGTTTTTCTACGATACCCAAGCACCGATATAAAATTCGCCAATGGATGGCTGTAGAATACCGGATTCTTGTACAACGTACGGAATTAACTATCTCAAGTTCTCCTACATACTCTCACGGACAAAGGTGATATTTTCTGTAAATATTACATAATATTGCGTAAAAGTTAAGACTATCGCTTCAGCAGGGAGAATTTCTTGAAGTAGTAAGATGGCTGGCAAGAAAATTCTTAACATTTGTGTAAATAAAAAAAGCTAAGCAACCAGTGGAAATGTATCTAAAAATTCCATTTGAGCCTTAAGATCGTGTAACAACCTGAGTTATCGAAGGATTATCCATATTTTGGTTTTAAAATTAAAGTCAAGTAAAACACACATTAAACTATAAATTAAACTTTCATGTCATTATAATGCTCGGATTTTGTGATTATGTACGAAATACAACGTCTATTTAATGACCACATTTGGTTTGTTTGCAGCAGCGGGTCCTTTCGTAATAGTTTTCGATCACTTTTTCGAACATTTCGGACAAATCAAATGTTTAGGTTTTACTTGAGTATCGCTGTGAAAGCCTTACCCATGGTGTGCCATCACACAGATGCTGTTTCCCATAATTTTTTTCTTGGTTATATGTTCTTTCTTTCTTCTAGCGACAGCAAGCGCCCCTTTCGGGTACTCAAACTAATCCCGAAGGATTAGCCAAACTACCAGAGATTGGGAGTAGGTCCCTTGGAAAAGCTTCCTCAGGTCCCACTCCCTCACTCGGCCAAAGTACCTTTGTAGTCACTTGGTATAAAGTGAGCTACCTCCCGGGTAGGAGTTGAGGTATCTAGGAAGACCTCGGATAGACATGAACAGTGTTTTCCAAGCTAATGCCTCCCTTCACCAACGCAACCTGAAGCAACGCAGAAGCACTGAAAACACTTGTTCGGGCAACCACAACCAGCACGATGCTCCCACTATGGGTTCAACACCATTGAAGGAAGGAACAATGTTCCTTGGGCCCCTGGTCACCCGTGCTACCAGAAGAGCAAAACCCTCTGGTCTGGGTTTCGCAGACAAGCTACTCCAGTTTTGCTTTATCATACCTCGCATGGAACTGGTAATCCATAATACGGCATAGATTTTCAATGTCCGAGGAGAGAATATCAACACAGCAAAGCAAAGTACACCATGCTCCTATCATAGTTCATTAACCAGATCTCTCTGGTCATACAACTATATTAACGGAAAAGATAAATCTTCTGATACCTCCCGACGGCTTCTCTATGTCCGCACCTGTTGCCTGGATGTGCCTTGTTTAACTATGACTCTCCCCCTTACTTGGTTTTCGAAAAACGAGTTCCAAGATCAGTTTGATGTCATATTATAGGTGAATCCCAAGACATAATCCACCTCTTCCTAGGGCGCCTGGCACAAGGCCACACTACTTTGTTTTTGTACGCAAGCATCATACCCTTTGCCTGCTTAATTACAGGATCAGATAGAGAGGCTTGCGTTTTAGGGGTAAGCGGTACAAAGCATCCTAGGAAACACCCGCCTACCCACGCACATTTCGGACAGTATCTCGGCGATAACTTGACGAATATTGCTTTTCGAATGCTAAAGCGATTGGTGGTTATCCGCGTAAACATGGTGTTTGACGTAGCTGCACAAAGTAAAAAAAGTCTAACGGCGTCAAATCGCATGCTCTTGGTGATCACGCAATAAAGCCAAAATTGGTGGCGTTGTGTGGCTTGGGGCACCGTCAGTATTAGCCATAGCAGCCGGAATTGAAATTCGGATTATCCGCCGCACTCTCAACGGGCCCAACAGTTTAACGACGATTCCGGACGTTACAGTGTTGAGAAGTGTTTACTAGATTTGTTGATTTCTCGACTACTTCTATCGGAGTGTTCGTCAGACTTATCGAGTCGGCTCAAACTATGATGAGTGAGTGCTGCATTCGGGATTCAATTCGCTGTCATGCCAACAGTAGTCGCGTCATGGTTGTTTAAGCACCGCATGTAAAAAGGTATGCCAAACGCAGTGGTTTTTTGCGCTCATTTTTCAAATTATAATAAGAAGTAATGCAAGCTTCTTAAGGACTTGGTACATCCAAAGGTGTTTTGACTACGCAGCCATTTCTATTCGCTGTGAAGATTTTTCTTGCTGGAATATTTTCATCTACAAATAACACAGTCAATGCAATTAAGGTATTTTGAAACGCTTGGTCTTATCGACATAATTATACATCTTACTGACTTCATGAGTTACATCACAACGATAGTTTTCATTAATGATAATGTGTCCATATACAGAGTGTACTACAATAATAAGTTCAAATAACTTTTTTTTTAACCAATGTATTTCATTTAGAAAATTCAATTTTATTTTATATAACAAGTTGGTATTGAAGATGATAGACCGTCAATAACCTGGCACCTGGTAGAAAATTATTCATTGCGGGATCGCCTCAATTATTGTTTTAATGCAATGCTTCAATTCAGTTACATTCCTTGGTTTCGTTTTTGTTCATACCTTGTTTGTACAAAAAAAATGTGGCGCAATCAGGTTAGGTGACCTTGGAGGAAAGCGGAAAGTGGGGTTTCTGGATATTAATTTGTTTGGGAATCTTCGTTGGAGTTCCGCCATAACCGGTGTGGCTATGTGTGCAGTTGCTCCCTTGTGCTAGAACCAAATGCCGAAACCTTTTCGGCGCTTTTTTGGGTAAACAAATCTGCTTCAATATCTTTAAATAACGGTCTCCATTGACACTTGACTTTAGCACGACCCTGTATTTGGAGGAGTATTTTCCTCTCGAAAACTAACAGAATATATTAATTTGTTTGCGTTATTACCCAAAATTCGACACTTTAGAACATAATAAGTCCATAATAAGTGCTGGTCCAGTTGGAATTGCGTCGACAGGGACGGAATTTTGTCATTAAATCATTTGCTTAATAAACTGTGACGCCTGTTTGCAGGCAATATTCTTCTCCTTCATTCGACTCACCATTTCAAAATTTTGGTTGACAACGTCTTAAGCGAATATAAACCTTATTATTCGAACACACATAACTTAGAGTTGTCCTCATTTGTCGCCTAGCATTCTTTTGCTAATTTCTCCTTAATATCTGATAAGGCTGCAGTAACATTTCATCATTTTCGACCAACGATGTTAACACCATTAGCATGCACATGAAGCAGGTGCCTCTGGGTATAAAATTGTGCAATTCATAGCTTTCCTTATTGTTATATGTCGTTCTTCTAAGATTTTGTTGGTTTTCAAATGGTTCAGTAGAATATTTACCTGTCTTAACTAAAGATCTCGTGCCATTTCGCAAAGGCACCCTTACTCCACAAAATTGTAGTAAGTAATGTGTTAAACGAATATAAACTTTATTCTTTAAAATATATAACTTAGTTTTGTCCTCATTTATCGCCCAGTTTACTTTGCTAATTTCTCCTCAACATCCGAGAAGACTGCAGTGACATTTCATCATTTTCGACCAACGATGTCAACACCATTATAGTGCACATGAAGCAGGTGTCTTTCGGTATAAAATTGTGCAATTCACAGCTTTCCTCGTTGTTATATGCCGCTTTTCTAAGACTTTGTTTTAAAATGGTTCAGTAGAATTTTTACCTGTCTTAACTAAAGACCTCGTTCCATGTCGCAAAGGCGCACTTACTCCACAAAATTGTGGTAGGCAATGTGTTAAACGAATATACATAAACATTATTCTTCAAAATATATAACTTAGTTTGGTCATCATTTACCGCCCACTTTTACTCATTTCTCCTCAACATCTGAGAAGACTGCAGTGACATTTCATCATTTTCGACCAACGATGTCAACACCATTAGCGTGCACATGAAGCAGGTGTCTTTTGGTATAAAATTGTGTAATTCATGGCTTTCCTCATTATTATATGTCGCTCATCTAAGACTTTGTTGGTTTTAAAATGGTTCAGTAGAATATTTACTTGTCTTAACTTAGTTTTGTCCTCATTTAACGCTTAGTTTACTTTTGCTAATTTCTCCTCAACAGCTGAGAAGGCTGTAGTGACATTTCATCGTTTTCGATCAACACCATTAGCGTGCACATGAAGCAGGTGTCTTTCGGTATAAAATTGAGCAATTCGTTTTCACTATAGCTTTCCTCATTATTATATGTTGGTCTCCTAAGACTTTGTCTGTTTTAAAAAGCTTCAGTAGAATTTTTACCTGTATTTACCAAAGACTTTGTTTGAGATAGTGAAATTTCGCAAAGGCAAGGTCCGTCATGAAATCAACGAATTTTTACGAATCGGATTGTCGTCGTCACTTTGCGGTATGTGAATTGATGACACATGTCGTACGAATTTTCTTAAGTCTTCTTCAGGATTTACTGCAATCTGGTCCATTACCGATTTACCAGTTTTGAAGTCACATTGATGAAGGACAACTTGGTTGGGGAAAAAACATAATAAAGATTAATTCCAAGGAGGAAATTATTGAATTTTAAGTACATTAACTATTTACTTACTCGAAATTGGTCTATTTCTACTTATACCGTTTTGATATTAAAGCTTTTTTTGGCTTCTTTCGGATTCTGAGCTCCTTGGCAAATAAAACTTCAAATTTTGCCCATTTTTTGGATTGCATTAATTATCATTATTATTATTATTTACCTCTACTATATTTCACCATAAATCATTTCTATATATAAACAATATTTATTTATCTTTAATATTTTCAAATTTCGTCATATTTTTGTTTCTTTTTTTTTTGGTTTTTTGTTTTTACAATATAATTACACAGTTCATAACATTACTTCTTACTTTTTAGACACGATATTTTCATTAAGTATCGAGAGATAAAATTTCAGAGCCTTACCGATCAAATAACAGTTCACATTTTACGGGGGGAAGGAGTTATTCGTGTGTACTTGTATGTGTTTATGTATAAGGATATGTGTTCATGTATTATGTAGGCGTTTTTTGGTTTATTTGATTTAGATGTATTTGTAGGAGACCATATTGAAGAAATGTCACATAAAGTGGGTGGGTGGGGAAGAGAATGGTGGTGGTTGGTTGAACTTGCGGGATGTGGTCCCTATCTAATGTGGGCGACAGAAAAATATTCTTATTGTATAATGTTATAGCAAAATATATTGTAAAAAAGGCTGGATATTTTTCAAGAAAAAAATATATATCAAAATAGCGATTTTGATTTGGTAAAAGTTGATAACTAAAGATTTGGGGAAACTAATTGAAAATCGGACAAGCGTGGCAGTTGTAGAGAAGGGAAAGGAAACTGGAAGAAATGCTTATGAATATTGCAGATTTCCTAAATCAGAAACAGTGCAGAAATGTAGTCTGCTTTCGTGGGAGTCCAAAACAAAATGTATAGAAAATATAATTTAATCACTTAAATTCAATCGCGCATCATAAAAGTGATGTTTTGGATAAATTTGAAAACTTTATATGGACTTTGGACCCCCAAATAAATTCCATAGGGTTTGATACTCCGAAGTGCTGGTCACATTTCATACCCCGGTGCTATCATGCAACACCAAATACAAACGGCTAATAGCATAAAGAAAAAGACTAAAGGCTGGTTATTCTTGGCACTGTCTTGAACCAAAATTACATTAAGCTGTATTTTATTCTTTGTGGCGTAGGAGAAATCAGTGGACGTTATTTAGCCAAAAGAAACCTAATTCAGTCATCAAAATTAGAAAACACACAGCATACTTTAAGGCGTAACTAAACAATTAGTTCGCATTTGGGAGGAGTTTTAGGTAGCTCTAACTTAATGACGTTTTTTGTGATCTCTCTAATCGCAGGTACCCTCTATAAAATCCCATAAACTAAATTTATCCAATTCATTATGCAATAACTGATATTTTGGCGCCAAAGAGTATGCTGCACATATATTTTAAAAGATGTTGCTATCAGTGGCCTATAGCTAATATATAAAAATATATAATAATAAAATATATAATATATAATATATAATATATAATATATAATATATAATATAAACAAATAGTGATGTGAAATAAAATGGCATCAAATTCTATTAAAAAAAGAAATATGTTGGGATTCACCAGGCGAATATTTTGAAATTTTTTTCCTTTTGTAGCCAAGAGAGAGTTCGTAGTGAACCTGGACTGAGGAGGGAAATATTCTGCTGGTAGGTTTATGTAAATTTTTCTTACATGGTGGAGTTGGATGTCTTTTGGTTTATGACCATGCTATTTACCACCTATTAGCTGTAAGAAATCAGTGTCAACATTTAGAGGAAACTCTAGTATAATTTCAGGAGCAACGTAAATCATTACATCAAACATTGGAGATATTTATTTCGCTCGAACCCTAAGGAGAGTATCTGAGATGAGACAGTTGGAATCACTATATTATTCACCTTTACGAATTTGATTAAAATCCTTGATTTTTAGCCTTTTTTCGCTTTAAGAAAAATAATTAATAATGATAGCTGCATGCGTTTAGGTATAATTAAAGTAAGTTATTGAACATTAACAAAAATTTTCCACACTCGATATCATTGAGATTATATTCGAAGAAGGAAACTTCCTTTTAAATTTGTTCTCTGTGATCATTTTTTTTTCTGTGATCATCTCAATGTTTATCAAATTTATTACAGCACCTATAAATATACTGCACTTTTAATGATTTTAAAGATTTATACATATTTTATAGAGCTTAAGGCTGACAAATGGGATGGACTTGAATTAATTCTGTTGCGGCCATTTTGTTTTGAGCAAAATCATTGTGATAGTCGTTGTACAGAACAAAAATTATATAGAAAGTATATCTTATTAATGTTGTAAAAAATCTCATATTTGTGACAAATCTTATAACAAATATCTTCTTGAATTAAATAACAAATATAGAAAATTTCTCCTTTTTGGTAAACCATATAGAAAAATGTATTTTTTAGATTTTTGATTTCCTTAAAGGCTTTTATACTATTCCCTTACTACTTTCGCTGCCACACTGTCCCACTTTTTTTTCATTTTGTATAATTTTGCATGATAATTCCTACAATTTGTCTGTTCATCGTATTTTAAAACGAGGCACTTGTTTATTTTTTTTTCTTCATTCATGAATTGGGACATTTTCCTAGACATTTAATATTCGCTATGACGTTCGCCTTCGATTTTTTGCCCTTTCCCGGGCTCTAAGTTTAAAGGAGGCCTTTGAGACCCCCCTCTGAGACATTCGTTTCGTGATTGCTATCCTGCAAATCAACTATAATTGCCATTTTCACCATCGCTATCACCCAATTGAAAACATTTTGTACTCGTTCTGTTACTAAGACCATACTCGGTCGTTGTAGCGGTCACTCCATCGGCATTGACATCCATTAGATCGTATAGACCCTCTCCGGTTTCATAGAGAACTTGATTTTTCAATTGTTCAATTTGATGCAGTAACTTAAGCGTCTCATGATCCAAACCATCATCTTCCATTCTCAGTTGTTGTTGTTGTTCCTCATCGATATCCCATTCCAAGGATTCGGGTGTGGAGATGTGAGACCAAGAGTTATGTGAACTGTTGCGTGTAATTGAACCGGTTTTATGCAATCGCGAATTGGATCTTAGCAAAGCTTTTCGTTCGCCCGTACGCTCTTGGCTCCTGTAGTGTCTTAAGGGCATCGTTTCTGTGTGTTGTTCAGCCACCGAGGACATGGAGGCCATGGAATTTAATTGATCGTCCTCATGGTTCATATATTGCCAAGACTCATCAGCGGAAGTTTCATCACATGTCTTGGTAGCTGCGTCCATCG
Source organism: Philornis downsi (assembly GCA_019455685.1). Lineage (NCBI taxonomy): Eukaryota > Metazoa > Arthropoda > Insecta > Diptera > Muscidae > Philornis > Philornis downsi. The sequence continues at coordinate 1,311,179 of JAHXMU010000708.1, read as the reverse complement.
CATGCATTTGTTGGTAGTTTTGCAACAGTTGAGTCCGTTGCTTTATCAGATGCTGTTGATAGTGTCGCATTTGACTGTATTCGTGTTCCCATTCGAGATCCAGTGAAGAACTGGCTCTGGAGCTTGGCACTCGACTCGGTATATAGTTGACGGATGATTCTTTGGTGTGGCCGGATGAAATCAACAGATTACTGACATCCAGATTTTGAAGTTGTATGTCGGACAAACTGGAAAGAAAGAGAAATTCAAATAAAAAATATGTAATGTAATGTTGGAATCGGAGAGAGTTATAATAAGTAAATCCCCATAACTCCCCTCCAAAAAAAAGGTCGAGGAAGAAAATTGTTGAAGGGCTTAATTATTACAAAGATTAGAAAATAAATGGAATCTTATTGGTGGATAAATCTCATTGGCTTTCATTTAAGAACGTCCCGACGATTGTTTTCGCAAAACAAAAAGTTTATTGACTTTTCGTCTAGGTAAAGGACAAAACCTTTTTCACATAAATTTGAAAAATAAGCCTATATTTTTCCATTTTTCGGTTTCAAAAGTAAAGCCGAATAAAGCACATATAAAGCTATGATTGCAACAAAACTTTTATTTCATTATAATGCTTGGAACTTGCCATTATGTACGAAATACAACGTCTGGGTGGGTTGCAGCAGTGGATGCTTTTAAAGTAATTTTCGTTCACTTTTTCCCACATTTTGGGCAGTGTCTTGGCGATAACTTGACGACTATTGGGTTTTGAATGATCAAACGTTTGGAGATTATTCGCGTAAACATGATATTTGACGTAGCTCCACAAAAAAAATTTAACGGCGACAAATCATATGATGTTGGTGGCCAATTTACGTCGCCAAAACGCGAAATTACGCTTTCTGGAAACTTCTTATGCAATAAAGTTAAAATCGGTCATATTATGTGGCTCGTGGCATCGTCTTGTTGAAACCACATGTCGTTCAGTTCATAACATTTAACTGCAGTCAAAAAAATCAGGTTATCATATGGCCTTAGCCACACTTTCACTAAGAGAAACGATATTTTCGGCAGTGCGTAAATTACCTGACCACAATCTGTAACGGTGCCAGTCTCTTCAAATTTCTTTATAATCTTGCCGACTCCTCGCACAGTAGGTCATTTATGACTACCATAATCAGTTCGTAAGGCACAAAAAGTGCCCATGTGTGAATCACCATTTTTTTTAGTAAGTTTTAACTATTTTTACGTGTTATTCAGTTATTAACAATCCATACTCGGCAAAGGCAAACTTTTTACAATATAGACACTTCAGATGACAGATATTTAACAGCTGAGAAACTTGCCAGATCGGAGGTTTTGAAACTACTAAGATTTTGTTCATACGTGATGGCTGGTTGCGATTTTCCAGTCAAATACAAAGCAATAACACTGATGCGAATGAATTCCATTTCGATAACTTTTTTCAATTGTGGCGAAAAACGATCTGCCGCGGTAGGTTTATAAACAACATAACAATGTGACGTTTGCTACAAAATGATCGCGCTGTCATTAGCCGTGTGGTTGCTAAAACAGATTGCGCCGCTTCCTGGAAATTAGCCGCCATGGACCTGTACACGGGAGTGCAACGTGCATTTTGTGTCCGAGCGCATTACGAAAATAATAAATCAGTGATAACTGCACGACGTTTGTATCGGCATGAACACGGTTTACACGATTTAAGTGAAGTTTCAAGCGCCAATGTGATGCGAAAATGGTTCAGAATGTTCGAAACAACCGGCTCAACAGTACCAATTACGGTTCGTGGTCGCCCAGTTTCTGCAAGATCAGCCGACATTGTGGAGCGTGTTCGTGTTTCAGTTCAGCGAAATCCGCAACAGTCAACACGTAAGAGAAGTCAGTCTTTGGATGTCAAAAGAACAACTTTACGATGAATTTTGAAACGTGATTTGCATTTGAAGGCTTATAAGATTCAGATAGTCCAAGAATTAAAACCCGATGATGCCAATAACCGACTTAACTTTGTCAATTTGATGCTAGAGCGGTTCAACAATTTCAACAACGTGATTTTTTAGTGATGAGACCAATTTTCAGCTTAATGGCCATGTGAACAAGCAAAATTGTCAGTTCTGGTCCGAGACTAATCCCCGACGCTTGCATGAACGTCCACTTCACAGCCCTAAGCTTGTCGTGTGGGCTGGGATAATGTCAACCGGTATTATTGGACCATACTTTTTTGAGGACGAAAGAGGGTATGCGATGACGGTTAGAGCGAACAATTATTGCAACATGCTAGCAGACTTTTTGGTGCCAGGATGGAGCCACATGTCATACGGCTAGGGTATCCATAGAGCTGCTGAAAAATGTTTTTCCTGGAAAACTCATTTCGAAAAGGGGGGATATTGAATGGCCCCCACGTAGCCCCGATCTCTCTCCATGCGATTATTTTCTATGGGGCTACCTCAAATCGGTAGTCTACGAGAATAATCCGACCAATTTAGAGCAGTTGAAGAGGAACATTATTCAGGAAAGTAACAAAATACCGAGAACAACTTTTCAACGAGTTTTCCAAAATTTGCGACTTCGGTTCCAAGAGTGTCAAGCAGCCGAGGGAAGCCATTTGGACAACATTATTTTTAAGTCTTAAAAATTCCCATGCTTTTACTTTTTAAAAATACAAATATATTTTTTTTATGTTTCGCAGTTTTTTTTTTAAATTGAATATTTAAACCGCCAACACCCTTATGGCCCACCCTGTATTTGTTTGTATATGTAATAATAAATCGTAAGCAAGCAAATCAATAAATATAAAGTAAAACCGGTGATTACCTATTATTTGAATATTATCTTTATACTGAGCTGGTTTGCTGCTGCCTAAGGATATCTTCTACATACGATTTGTTTCAATTTGGTTCTGCAGTCATATTATGTTACTCACCTCTCTGCCTGATTTCCATTGCTTAACTTGGCATATGTTGTATCTTGATGCTGCCAAAATTTCTCCAAAATGTGTGAAGATTTTTTCTACAATCACATAGGAAAAATCATTCATCACTCGTTACGCCAGCACACAACCCCAAATGATCTATTAGTCATTTACCTTTCTTTTGAAATTCCATATACGAAATATAAAGTGATGTTTCTTATAGGAGCCGCTCACATTGGAGATTAAATCTAAATCCTGGTCATCTGTTGAATGGCGGCTGGATGAGAAATCACACAATGGAACGAAAGAAATAGAAAGAAAAAGTGAGTAATGACATTAATAGCTCAAAAAGTGCAAAGCAGATAAGGGCAAGGGTGGAGGATAGGACTGATGGAAGGCCACATCAAATAATGCCATAGACTCTGCTGTTTGGCATATGGTGAGCCAACACCTCAGACGCCACTTTAACACTTGAAGAAACTGCACCCAACCCCAAACCAGCCAACGCCAACACAATAGCAATGGTTATAAATTGTCAGAGCCTTAAAAAACTACAGCATACTTTAAGGCTATTGACCTCACTTAGCAAGAGGGGTTGGTGTTATTTTTGCTTGCTGCTTTAGCCAGTTGTTTTGTGGCTTAAGCACCCTCTTGGCTGGCTGTGTACATATCGTAATGTATATATATATATATATATAAATATATATGTATATATTGCATTATACACTTATGTACTCGTCCGTATGTTGCATGTTTTCAAGTATTTATCTATGGCAGCACTACAGTTGCCATATTTGTTGGTTAAACTTGTCCAAGTTGTGTTGTGCAACACTACAACAATTTGCGCCACAACTGCTTCTAATAGTGGCAATACACCAACAACGCCAATAACAACAACATCAGCGGTTTTAATGCCAACAACAGCAGCAACAACAAATGTACTATTGCCATGGTATTGTATAGTGTTTGTGCGGCATGCATATCATGTCAAGTATGTTTTGATGTCAATAGAGTATGAACGCGAATATAATAATAAAGCTGTGATTTGCTTTTCCACAACCTTTTCTTATTCTTCGGTACTTTGACTATGTGAAGTGCTTTTGCAAGTGCTATTATATTTCCAGATGTCTGAAACGAGGTACGCTAGAGAGGCTTTAATAAAAAAAATTAATTTGAATTGTACAGATATGATTCATGATTCCAAAGTTGCATTGTATTTGGTGAAGCTACATATACTAATTAATATAAATTATTAATAATTCTCATACGTCGCATTATATAGGTATATGAATAAGTTAATGTCACTCATACGTAGGAGATAAATATGGAAATCATAATATCAAGCAATCAATACAGTATAAATGAGTTAATGCTACTAAATGAGTCCTCAAAGAGATTAAATATTCCTTCTTGGAAATTTTGAGAGAGAGGTTTTAGTAAATAAATACATGACGTGAACTTTTGATTACTGATACTCGTCTAGAGATATTGCAAATTTGTGAACTATAATTTTATATTCTATAAAGTATGATAATATTTAACTACTTCTCCATATATGTTAATTTAAATTTCTGCTGCTCGTGTTCTCTATGATAGACTAAAGATATGAATATGACAAAGAATTCGTGATCCCTACTATCTTCTCTAACAATTCGCTGTTTCGTTATTGTGGGGTATTTTTTGATCATTAGCGGCACAATGCAGTAAACCATTTTCGTCTTAAGGACCGATCATTTCACAGAATGAAAGTGTCAGATAAAAGGCTTCTTAGTTACTTGCGCACTTATATGTCGACTAGAGTAGACATCCTAATCTGTTATAAGCCGCACGTGGCTTAAAATAATCCCAAGCACTTCTGTCTCCTGCGTCACTTTTTCAATTCGACACGATAATTTTCAACAGTATTTCAAAAGCCTTGTCCTTCCAATGGAGTTTGGGTCGAACTCTTCTGTGCTGAACGGCGAGTTCGCTATCGAAAGCTTTTCATGCGGAAGCGTTTGTGTTCGTCAGCACAATATGAGCCACTTAACAAAATCGCTATATTTTGATGTACTTGATCACATCTATGTCCCAAACAGCCTATAGTTAATAAGATTCTGATACTCTCCGTTAATGATTATAGATCCACATATTTCTCAAACTCCTATAACTGTTACATCTGCTTGTGTCATAACCTATGATTCTCCGTCATATAGCAAGACAGTTCTGATTGGAGTCATCTACTTTTGTGCATAGAGATAGAGGGCTCTGTCACTAAATCGCTTGTTAAGTTCATAGTATCATGTGTTTGCAAGCAATAATCTTCCCCTTATCTCCATATTGACGTCATTAGTTTTAATTACGCTAGAGCTGAAGTAACTGAATTCATCCATCATTTCATAGTTGAAGTTGTCAACTTTCACGTAGTGTCACAAATAATTTGCGTTTTTGTTCGTAAATATATCTTCTTTACCAACAACCGCGTTTTTTCAGATTCCTTTTCAGTGTTTGAGAAGGCTGTAGTAACATCTCTCAATTTTCAGCCAATGATGTCCACATTATCATCGTTTACAAAACAAACCAGCTTATTTCCAACTCCTTTTCAATGTTTGAGAAGGCTGCAGTAACATTTCACAGTTATCTGCCAATGATGTCTATATTATCCGAATGATCAAGTATCACATGGTTTTTGTCAAAGATGATACCAGTCGCGTTGACTGCAGCTTCAAGTCATAATCATCTCCAAAATTATGTTAAAGAAGTTAAACTCACTTTGTTTGGTGTAAAATAGCTCACTAAGAATTTTCGGTATCTTAACTGAAGACTTTGTATCAGTCAATGTCATCCTATAATACCCGGTCACAGCTTCATATATGTAGTCTTTGTCATATCGTACGTATCGTATCGTATCGTAAGACAGCATTATAGTCGACAAAAAGGCGATATGAATCGATCTGGTTTGGACGGTTTTTTCCAGAATTTGCCGTAGTTTGGATACTTGGTCAGTTATGGATTTATCAGGCACGGTCTCATACCGTACTGTTCAAGGAAGCATTAAAGTCGACCCGGTTTTCTACGATTTCCACCAGAATTTGACACAGTGTGAATGTTTGGTCAATTGTGGACTTATTAGGCACGGCTTCGCATCGTATTGTTCAAGGGAGCGTTATAGTCGACGCAAAGTCTGTATGAATCGATCTGGTTTTCTACTGTTTTTTTTCAGAATCTGCCGTAGTGTGGATATTTAGTTAGTTGTGGATTTATCAGGCCTATGACTGCACTCACAAGGTCCAATTAAGCCAGAAAGAATAAGCTTTAGTCTTCCATATATCACTCCCGACAGAAACCTATAAGTGATGGATGAAAGATTGATACCGCAATAGCTGGGACCTACACTTGGATCGTCTTTTTTGAGAACAGCACATATACAATCAAATTCCAATCACAGGCTACGCATTCCCTCAGCAAGACCATTCTATGATTTTAAATAAGTTTAGCGGCAAGCCATCAGCGCCCATTTTTAAGTCGTACTATTGCTATGCTCCAGTTTTGGCGTTGTGTTGAACAATCTGTGTGATGATCATTAAGTGACGTGATTTTGTCACTTGTGCTGACGTCTGGAACTAATAGCTAATAGAAACGCATATTTGCAGCATACTATGTGTATCTTTGACAAGGTTTCCATGGGTTTTCTCATAGGAAAGGAATCCTCTTTCACAGCTTTTAGTTTTTGGTAGAATTTTCAAGCTTCATTTCTATCTCTGTAACTTTCTATATGTACATCTCTGCTCTCACGATATTTCCACAATCTTTCCTTCGTCCTAAAAATTAAATTAGCAGTTTTTGCTTAAATAGTATATGGTTCATTTTATATACAAGTACGGGTTTTACGGCAATTACCCTCGAATGCGTGACATGTTGCCTCTGTATATCAACAACATCAGTATTAGGGCAGTTTATAAGTTGATAGCTTTATTTATGTATTTGACAGCACAATAAAAATTCGTGACATTTCTTACTGTATTTGGAACCCCCACTACGTTGCTCTGATTATACCTGAAGTGCTGAGTCTCCGGACATAAGCTCCTCAACACTTGAAAAACGTTAGCGTGAGATTTCATCAAAATCGGACAAACCGTTTAGGGGAGTGGCATAATAATTTCCGTTTCTTTTTCGTTAACCCCATTATCCAGAAAGTCCAGCTTTCTTTGTGATTGGTTACGTATACAATTTCTTGTATACCTTGGCAACAGCTCAGTGTTGATCCGCTTATATTTCACGGTTATGGTGTTGCCAGATGCCGAATATTACAACACGACGTTTAACATCTGACAACACACACTGGTGGGGTCAACTTTTGTAAAATGGCGGAAAGTTATTTTATACTTTTGATCAGTCGGCAAGTTATTTTCAAATTAGTGGCTAACTCAAGATCACATTTTAATTAATTATTAACTATTAAATTATTAAATTTTTAAATTTAATAATTATAATTATAATTATAATAATTAAATTTTTAGTGGAATAATTTCAGGCAATTCTTTACCTTATAGACGAAGTTACTAGAAACGCAATGCCACAATACGTCGAAGCATTTAGTATTTCATTTCACTCCATTTCATTTCATTTCATTTCATTTCATTTCATTTCATTTCATTTCATTTCATTCCATTTCATTTCATTTCATTTCATTTCATTTCATTTCATTTCATTTCA
>JAHXMU010000708.1:1247914-1303569 GCA_019455685.1 Philornis downsi | reverse complement strand
TTTCATTTCATTTCATTTCATTTCATTTCATTTCATTTCATTTCATTGGATAAGGTATTCATTTCTTGCAATCCTATTTAGGATATTGAATTCAATAAACCCGCGACTCAAAGCACTATGCTGGGCATAATTTGTGCAATGGCATGTTCAGAACAATTGATTATACCAACTATTATGTCGAATAGAAATAACAAGGTATGATAAATACGGCTATATTGCAATGGATGTAAGCCCAGTAACCAACATCTGGAAATGTAAGGAGGCACAAAATCACCAAAGTTAATTGAGGAGAGAGCAAATTTCAGAAAGACCCTCTGAACTTTTTCTATGCGTGATATATTTATTGACTTGGCAAACAGAGGCATATTCCAGCTTTGATCTTGCATACTAAGTATACACTATTTATAAGGTATGTGGATCGGTGAAATCGGAACAATTTCTTCTAACACGGTATAGAATAAGCTTTAAGGCTAACATAATTTATATGCCGCATCAAAAACAACACCTAAATCCATTCTACCTTCAGCAGTGAGGAACTTGTAATCACCAATTTTAAAAACCAGTTGAATTGGATTACGAAACTATGAAAATAAAATATGGACACATTTCGATAGATTTAATGAAAGTTTGTTTAGGGAACACCAATCAAGAAGATTATCTAAATTATTCTGAAGATCTAGGACCTCAGAAATATTAGAAATTTTGTGATATATTTTCTTTTTCATATTTAGTACACCACACTGCCCAGTCCATGACTTGATCCATTTGCTCGTAATAATAGTTTCTGTTTTTGGATACTATCATTTCCATTTCCTCGCTTATTATTCTGCCTTCTTGTATTGCTTCCGACATTATTTAAAAGCATTTGCAAGCCACCTTTTAAAGAAAGGGGAGCCGCGAAAATATAACGGAAATTATGTTTGGTATGCAATTAGGCTAAAAGCCAAAATCAGTTTACTCCTACACTCCAATGAATATTCGTAAATGACACCACCACCCTTCCCCCGGATGCATCTTCATTCCCACCACCACCACTTCCACTTCCAGTTTATATTCGTAGCTTCATAAACTCACATAATGAGCAATTTGCACAACAAAGGGAGGCACTGACTAGGGTATGCCAACATGGCTTGAATGCAGCCGAATCGCTTTTGTTCTTAAGAAAATAATTTGGTTTTATGGTTCAAGTTTAGTTTGACCTAATTTATTTGTGTTAAGCTTTGGCAGGTACATAAAAAAAATGAAAAATATGAGCCTTCGCTTATAGTGGAACAGGTCCATATGATTGCACTGCATATATGGCATAACTTAAGGTGTATATTCAGGATTAAAGCGGTAAATTAATGAGCTAAGTTTCTTTGTTACTTCTACACCTGTGTGTGTGCGCGTGTGTGTATATGTAAATAATAGTTATACTTATCTAGAGAGACTAAAGCGTAATGAAAATGTAGATGAAAGAAAACTCAGGGAACTAGGGAAGAGAAGAAGCAGACAGATATGTAAAAAAGTTCTTAAGAATATATTCTTAATGTTTCCTTGAGTAGACACCATTGTATGTCGACAATACGCTCAAAATGTATACAGAGGAAATTGTTTGCATAACATACATAGTCTAGAAGTAGACAACATGTTTAATTTATTGCACAGCGCATAAGTATGCAATAGAATATGCTGTATAACTAACACAAAGCAGAGGTTTCATCTAAATATGCGGAACGTTACCGTTAACAAAAACAATGATATTTGTTAAGCCTTTAAGAATTATGCTGAAAGGTAAAGCAAAAAAGTTTAAGGAAATAGAAAAAGATTAAAGACATTTGCAATTAAAGGTTAGATTAATGAAAGGAGTTATTGTAAATGGATGAGTAAAGGTCAAGCCAAATTATAAGGTAAAAGATCATAGACTAAGGAATAAAAAAGAGAAGCGGAAAAAGAAATAATAACAGATATTAGGAATTAACATAATGTGATTAACTAGGATCATATCGAAAGTACTGTTCATAGAGATAGTAATAATGATTCTAATTTGACGGAAAGATTGGCGTCTGTGCTCCTAATTAAATTAAAGCCATGGTTGCTTTTATGAATATTGTCTTAATAAATGTCAGATGTCCCAAAGGCTATTAGTGAGCTGGTTACTTTCAAAATAATTTCCATATATAACAGCTTTCTGAAACTACGGTACCAACAATTTTGGATAAATATCATTTAGAAGCTAATCAAACTGTACCAAAAAAATGCAACATAGTTTATAATAAAGGCAATTTAATGCCGATTTTAGTGCTATTTTTTATGCATTTCTGATAAAATCGAATGAAACTTCCAGATTATTGTTGCAACTCTTGCTTTTATGGAACCCTTACTTTTATGATTCTAATTTGACGGAAAGATCGATCAATCAAATTAAAGTCACGGTTGCTTTTATGAATATTCTCTAATACTGCTGTTGTGACTTGTGTTCACGATATGAATAATTTTTTCGTCATCACAATACATAATATTTAAAATGTTAAAAAAACGCCATAGTATATTTAAATTTCCTCCAAAATTGCTATAATTGAGTCATTTTTTGCTGTTTAAATATTTGTCGTATATTTTTGTGCAATTTGCTCCCTTTTCATAGGCCATGATTTACATTCCTGCTTATCTTTAATTTATGTTCTATTCATTACCACGAGGGTTGAACCAATTTTTGAGGGAGCCCATAAATGTAGGCAACAATTTATGATTTCATTTATGGCCAGTAAAATGAGCCAATAGAGTAGGCTAAAATTTCATAATAGCCTCCCGAAAATAGGTAACAAAAACTGCTAATTGCGAAGGCTGTTGCTGTTGTTAAAACATGCTGCTGATGTTGAGAACTGATTGCAAAAAGAATGCTCTCAAATAAATGTATGCCAAATATTTGGTTGGTTGAATAATGCGAACGTTATGGGTTGATAAAACTGAAAGCCGTATGTAGTAGTACTATTGGTTAAAACCATAAAATATGCAATGCTTTTCAGTTTGCCAACTAACCGTGACAACCTCGAAATGTATGCAACAGTTGTTTTGGATAATGCAATATTTGGTGGCTACAACAGAACGCAAGTTTTAAATTCACAAAGCGTACATGAACACTGTAAAAGCATGCTGCCTTTTTAAACGTTTTCGTTGTTAAAAGTTCTTAAATGCTAAACACATAATTTACAAAACGTTATTAATAATTTCATTAAACGTAACTGTGTGCATTGTATGTGAACATGTTTGCTTACCGTTATCTAACGAAACGTGCAAATTTCTTAAACATACATTTGGACTGGGAAAGTATATTTTTTTCTTTTAGTGCGCCTTACTTCTTTTCACAAGTTCAATCGTTGTGCTTCCTTTTTTCGAGAATTTATTTCTTTCCAACATTTTTTCTTCTTATTTTCGTTGCATTTTTTATGATTTTTATTTATTAAAATCGTTCAGGCAATTCAATAACGCACCATCGAACCCTAAAGGTATGCTATAGATGGTATAGTATGGCTGCTCGAACGCATTCGCCGGGAGAACGTATATTATTGCATGGTTTGGTAATTGTTACTTCTTTTATGGCGCTGAGAAAATTGTTGCAATTGAAAAAACGAACATAAACGGGATGAAATCGTTTACCAGAGATGTGGGAAATTGTTTTTTTTTTGTTCCACACTTGAATTTATTACGTTAGCCGAAGAGTATGCTAGTAAACTTGAAGAATAAAATAAAACAGGGAAAAGGTTTAAAGTTTATAGAAGCAGCAAGGTAGTTGCGCTTAATATATAAAGGGTGACGCATAAGTAACGTTAACGGCGACTATATTGAATGCGTTCTTGTGCATCGTTTGGTTTTAAATCTTAAACTAATTGCATCTTATATGGGGAAAGATGTGACATATGTAAAATTCTTTGCAAAGGCCGCCTAGACATCTCTAACTGCTGAGAACGTCGCCTGGTAGAAGTTTCGGGGTTTTCCTCAATACTTGCTTGCACTCAAGCAATGGTCACTTCATTTCGAACTGCACGAGGTCTTCCAGCACGCGGAAGATCATAGACAGCCGCTTGTTGCCCAAAACCAATAGGTAAATTGTTGCAGCGCCAGGAGCATTTCGAACATGAAAAAAATTTCGATATAATCTGAATAATCGAATGCTGACTTTCAAAGTAAAATTGAACAACTTTTGTTCTTTGTTCTGAGCTGAGCCTTTCCATCATAAATTTCCCAAGTATTATTTAGTTAATTCTATAAAGAGACGAAAAACAAAACTTAAACAAAAAATGTATTCACTGATTAAATCTTAGGGTTACTTATGCGCCACCCTATATAATGTTATTTTACATATTTCATTGATTTTATAAGATCTTTGGAGGATTACGAACAGTTTTTAAACGAAGTAGTAAGAAGTAGAAGCAGTAGTAGAGAAGTAGTTTGAGAAAGTTTTGGCTTGAAGAGACTCTATCGGTCCTACATAGAGACCTTTGGAAGGCATTTTTTGAATGGTATTTATGGTTATTTAATATAATGTGTGTTAAGACTATCCAAAAAATTTTTGTTTTTAAATATCTCCTCCAATGCTTAACATTTTCGGACGAAATTTGATGACAAAAATGCTTCAGATGTGAAAATTTTAATAATAAAAGAATAATGGCTTGTACATTATTATATTGTTGAAAAACTATGGTCAGATTTCTTCAAATATAAACTTCCCAAGAAGTATATAATGGGTCGAATTAACGCAGGAATGTGGACATTTTAGAGTACATGTCTATGGCCATTGTTTGAAGAAATTTCGAATGCGTCTTAAAAATTGGGGCAGGAAAAGTTAAGACTCTTAAAAAATTTTTTCCTATCAAATTCCGTTTTTATCATTTACTATGGAAGTAGCAACCAAAAAGTACCACTGACAGCAATGACCAATCCTTAATTGGGCAACATAAAAATACGATATGTCTGTTAAATCTTTATGAAACTTTGTAAAGCCTGGTACAGTCTAACATTTTGCTACATCTTAAGTTGGTGTTGCTAATAGTCTACCTATATATCAAACGGCACCTTCAGACAAAATTAACTCCTAATTCATAGCCCGAATTGTTCATTGACAAAATTGAATAAAACTACCGACTAACCACGCTGGTATTCCTCATATGTACATATTGACCGATATTCCAAAATTTGATCTTTTCTCTATAATTTCTAAATAGTAGGTTGCAGTAAAGTAAATTTTTCTATTTATAATGTTTGGCAAAACTTGAAGGTTATGTTTTTTAAAATTTTATGCTGAACTTAGTGAAATTTGACAAACATCATGCGCTTGACAAACTTAATTTTGAGATAGAAGTTAAAGGCATGGTCAAACCTCTACAAGTGGCTCCCATACAAATTGGCCGATTAAATTTTGAGTTAGTGATATTTTTATAAAATGCTGGATAGGATGGTATGAAAGCCCATTTAAAATTTATTCGATAAAATTTTCTACTTAAAAATTATAAAAGAAACATTTATGTTTGCTAACTCATTCAAATTGTGCAGGATGCACTTTAGGGTGCATGCAGTAATGCAGCTCACTTATGTTTCATGATGGACCCATAATTGCGGCAGTTAAGTGATCAGTGTAAAATTTGCGCATATGCTAATGATCCACTCTTCATGATTGAGGATCGGTCCCCTTCCCTGTGGTGACGATAGTTAAGCAATGGTTGGAACATGTCGGTGTGGATGTTGCTTTCGGTAAAACCAACATGATGCTCTTTCGGGGTATATTGGCTTGCAAACCACTAATTCGGTTGACTGATGAAATCCGTGCTCAAGTGCGTCAGCGAAGTGAAGTACTTGGGCGTTACCATTAGAGAGGAAATAAGCTATTTGCCTCATTTGGATAGGCTGCGAGGTAAGCTGGTCTCTCTTGTCAGAGAGTGGTGTTATTGGCTTGTATGCCAGTATGTCGTACGGTATTGGCGGATGCCCATCAGATACTGATAGGTGCTGCCCTGCTGGATTTTGTTGTAATTCGTTTTGCGACGGAATTCAAAGCCAGGAAAAGGATATGCACTGGCGGCAATGGACTGTCCCATTGAGGCTGAGCTCAGAGGACTATTGGATGAATGTGTCTTGTAGAAATGGTAAACACGTTTGGAGTAGAGTCATAACGGATGTTTACATTTAGGTTTTTACCAAATGTTAAGTTTGTTGGGAGAAATGCTGATTTTCGTTTTAACCTTTGTTTTGGTTTCTTACTGACGGAATATGGTTCACTCAAGCTTTTCTGCATAAGAGAGCGCTGTCTGATCGCAAGTCGTGCATTTGAAGTACACCAGGCGAAGCCTGGCATCATATGTTGTGCGAATATCCCTTTAGTGCAGATGAAAGGGACCTACATCCAAGTGATGAGTAGATAGTCAGTAATGTGTTCCCTGCCCAGGCTTTATTTACCGGAGCGATAGAGTTTGCTTCCGGAGCGTTTACCCGGGGTAGGGCTACTGCTACATGGTTGTAGGAATAAGTCGAGATAGTCTGACCTAAGGGCAAAGTGGCTGCAAGATTATTCAGATCAAGTTGATGCCACAATTTTGTTCAGCTTGATAGACGGCAACTACTGCTCGTTGCAGGGCTCCAGTCGCAGGACCGCAAGATGTTGAAACCGGGAGTAGGTCAACTACAGGGTCTGAACAGAGGCTTTCTTGGTACGTAGAGTGATGGGATGGGATGGGAATTCTATGCCTATACTCGTATTTCATCGTTACCGTTCACCATCGCCGAGCGGAAGAGGTTTGGGATTTTTCCCGCCCACCACCGATAAGGATACCGCATCCAAGCAATGTAGTATCGACCGCTCCATCTACCTGGGGTCTTCGCACCCGCAGACATGCAAAAATTCCAGTCTGCACTCTTTTTGCTACATGGCAACCAATTCAGCACACAATCTGGTAGCATCTTAGCTATGCATCTCCCACCGAATTTGACCGGTAGCGTGGGGATCAGTAGGCCGCGGGACGGACTTCCCTCCTGATCATTTTGAGAAAGGTAATTATCTGGTTGATATTTAGAAATTTTAGCAGCCATTAAAAATCAATACAATGGAATAAAAATAGAAATTATTACAGCTTATCAATAAGAAATTTGTCCATATCCACACCTAACAAATTTGAGGAAATTTGGCGTTATTGAGTGGAATAAATAAACGTACAGGAATATATGAACTGAATCGGTAATTTGCATGGAATTGGTACGTTCATTCTACTGAATTTTTTCAAATCTTGATAAGATTATGAACTAATGGAACGATCAAAATTTTATATTAATGCAGTCTACCATTTAGTAGTTGCGGGGGAAAGGTTAAATTTTCATAAACCTGTCATATTGTATGGGAGGTACCCAAAGGAGGTACCAAAACTGAACTTGTTAAGCATTTAACGTATTCTAAATTCGACTAAACTTACTAAAAGATATAAGCCTATGAATAAGTGGTTTGAATCGTTCAATCGTATGTGAGATGCCAGAAGAGGCGAGCTAATCGATAAAGTTTTCTGAAATTTGGCCAAGTATTACATAATAGACAAATGTGTATATTACTGTAGCTGACCGATCAGAAATTGCAAAGAAATTCGAATTCGAAAAATCGGTGAATTTGTACGAGAAGTGGCAGAGAGGGAGTGGCATTTTAGAAATGTGAATTATGTTTACTAAACGTAAACGATTGCGTCGCCTGGATCATGTAGTGCGGATGGACCCAAATGCTCCGGCACGGAAAGTTTTCGACAACGAACTCGATGGATGGCGCAGAAGAGGGCGACAAAAACTCCGTTGGAAAGACCAGGTTTTTGAAATACTGTCGGAGCTTGGTGCGACGAATTGGAGGATAAGGATATCTATTTCCAGTTGCCACCTAAGAACAAAAAGAAGCAAGTGAAGTACATTTAATAGATCGAAATGTTCCAAATTTTGCCAAGTATTATAAAGTACAATAATTAAGGTTACTGTAGCCTACAATTTAGGAGTTATGGAGAACAATTTGAGTTTGCAAAATTATACTAATTTTATAGAGTTTCGAGGCATTTATATCGCCAAACAGACAGACACAAGGATTTATAGTCTAATTGTGTTGGAAAAATCTGAAACATATTTTTCGGTATAGTATTCATCTCTAATTTTTTCAACATGTTGCACAATACGAGTACATATATTAGGTGCGCAACTAAGTTCTCGCTATTTGCCAATAGATGGCGATAGCTGTAAGTGCTAGTCGATTCTGCCATAATCTAAACGTCATGAGCCAAGCTTAGCCTCGATGCAACAGTGATTATCTTTTGACGTCATATTCTTTTGGTTATGCGAATATGTATGATAATGTACCAAATAAACGTCATATGCGGGAAGTATCGATTTTCTTCCTTCAATCGAAAAAAACGACCGTTAAAGCTCATAGAAAGCTTCAAAACGTTTCCGGAGATACTGCTTTAAGTGAAACAACGTGCCAAAATTGGTTTCGTCGCTTTAAAGACGATGATTTGGATGTTGACGACCTTTCATGTGAAGGAAGACGAAAAATCTTGGCAGACATTGAATTGGCGGCATTGCTTGATGCGGATCCATGTCAAATGCAGGTGAAGCCTATTTCAATATTAGGAGTTAGGCCCCCCCCCCCCCAATTATTTCCAAGCAATTGCATGCGTTGGGAATGATTCAAAAGCAAGAGAAATTTTTTTTACCACTCGAGTTATTAAAAAAGTGCGATGTTGCTCGTAATGATTATCGGTTTTAATAGCGTTAACTGAAATCGTTCCTGATCTTAAGTGAAAGTAAAGCATAAAGAAATTCGTAACTTTTCCAATGGATGGTTTTAGTTATCAATATCTCGCCTTGTGTAAGTGAGATCAAGTTACGCTAGATGGCGTTAGAAAGATAAGATTTTGTCCTCAAAAAATTACTCAGATAATTTTGTGTTTGCTTGATTCTCAGTATTGCTTGAGCGAGCATCAAAAATGGACACCAGCAAAAAGAAAATGAGCAATTTTTTTACAGTTTTTCTTCGATAAATACAACACAGGCAGCTGAAATCTGAATAATGTTCATGGTTATGATATTGCAGTAGCAAATTTCGTTAAGGGAAAAATTGATGCCATAGATACACCACGTTTTGGAAGATCAATTGTCAAAAATGCCAACAAAATTATGGAAATCGTCAAATCCGTCCGTAATGTAAGCACTGTTTCAATTGCCTAAACGCTAAATATTGCACAAAGAATTAGGCTTGGCTCAAGCTGGCTACAAAAAAAGCTCGATATAAGGGTGTCGCACAAGTTAACGCAAAAAAACGTCATGCACCGAATTTCCATCTGCGCTGCTAAATCGCAAAAAAATCGTTTCATTTCTGAAAAGGAACGTGACTGGTGACGAAAAGTGGATCGCTTACGACAACGTTAAACGAAAACGGTCGTGTTCGAATTGTGAAGAGTCGGCGCAAACGTCGGCCAAGCCAGGATTGACGGTCAGGAAGTTTTTGCTGTATGTTTAGTAGTTTTGGAAGCAGATCGTCCACTATGAGCAGCCAAATTGTCAACTTAGACCTATATACCATCTGAAGGAAATAATCTTTCAGAAGCCGCCAGATTTCGCCAATAGGAGAGGAATTGTGTTCCATAAGGACAACGTCAGTCCACATACACGTCGACTCATCACAAACTCTGGTAGCCTGGTTGGGTTAGTTCTTCCGCATCCATCTTTTAGTTCGGATAGGAAATCACCTAGTGATTTCTGTCCCAGGTTTTGCCAATATTGAGGGTTTCGATGAGAGAGGAATAATGGAATTACTTTCAAATTTTCAACAAGTTATCGAACGAAACGGTGCATATTTGTTCTAAATCGGATCCTTCTAACTAAATCGGATCATTCCATGTATTTTCAATACGGTATCGAACGAAACGGTGCATATTTGACCTAAATCGGATCATTCTGCTAAATAAAGGCTTCAATAATATGCAAAAAATAATGGATTTCCCTTTACTATACCTCTTTTTGTGACTGAATGTGTTTGATGCAGCTAGATGTAAAACTTTAAATATTTGAAATCTGAATTCTGCATTAGCTGCTATTAGGCTTAAAGTCACCAAGTGTCTATCCAGATATAGAATCTATTTAGGATTCTGCGATACCAAAATCATGTTGTTCAGTTATAATCCACCGATCGCACTATTCCTTCCCTCATTCATATTATTCAAACAAATATTTTTGCATACTTCTATGTCTATTTGCACTTAAAGTTCTTTGTCATTTTGAGAACTTCTACTCAAATGTAATGTACTTTTATTACTCATATTCCGTTTTTTTTCTGGCAACGAATTTTAGTACTTTCACATTTGTTTTATTCATAATTTGAACGTTGTAGTACAATCATGAGAGTCCACAATTCGTTGTCCTGGCTATTGAGCAAGGGAATGACAGAACTTTTTTGGAAAACCACAAAAAAAAAAAATGTAAATAAAAAAACGAGCACACAAAGCAACACAAGCGACAAAAACTGCAGCATATTTTTAGGGAGTTTGGTTACATGGCGAACGCCTTCATGGCATGCAAAGGGAATATTCGTATTTCCTTTAGAGAGAAATTTCCTTCCCTCTGGCAGCAGCAACAGCAAAGCAGAGGACACATTACAATTTCATATGAAATCTTTCAAGTTTTCTGCATTTACTTTTTACGTGGCATACTTACAGGAATTTAAATATTTAATAAACGCGAAGAAAACAATAAAAGGATATTCTCAGCTCTGAACTGGTCGAGGAGGAAAGACAAACAAAACCAATTAACCAATAAAAACAGATTTTCATGCAGAAAAATTGCGAAAAGTATTTGGGTACACATAAAGCATACTTTAAGGCTTACAAGATATTTATTTTGCGTGCTTAAATATGACATTTCGCAACCTACTTTATGGCTGTGCAATTCTGGTGTTATTTTACTGCTGTGCTAATAGTTTAACATGCACTTGCTGTTTTGTGGACTGTAGCATTGGGTTGTTTCGGTCACATTTGTTGCATACTTTTAGGTTCATTTCCCTGTTGTGTGCATTTTCATACTTTCACATTTTGTAACATATTTTCCTGTGGCGCTGTTATATAGTTTTTGCAGTTTCACATGCTTGAGGTTGGGGAAAATTCTTTCAAGTACTGAGTTCGCAATAGCATTAGAAACAACAGAGTAACAACAACAACAACAGCAAAATACTTGCAGTTATGAGAAAAACAATGGAAAAGTACCTCGGAGCTTTAGACAAACGTTGCTAGAGGCTCTACACATAAGTGAAAAATGAGAAGTTTTACAATTAAACTAATTTGCAACAAATGCCTATTTTAAGGAGGAAATCTAAGAGCACTAGCACAAGTAGTCGTTGCGAAAACGAAGCGTTATTTAAGGCATTAAATTTAATTTTATGTCTGGCGTGGGGGAAAAGAACTGATGCAAAAAGTATCAAAAGTTGTTAGAAATATGAACGACCATTGTGGCAATGTAATAGTGAAGGCCTTGGTTTAGTGCAACGACAAAAACAAAACCTTATGAGAAGTTTTTCATTCTCGTGAGGATAGAAAAAAAGCCAAGGACATTTCTATGTAATATTAGAGAGTAGTGACATTTACAGCGGAAAATTGCGGAAGTGAAAATGCGAAAGTAAAGTTACTTATGGATAGGAAAATATCACACTGTTAAGAATAATAATGAATTTTCTGAAATATTCCACCGAGTAGTTGGTGCATTTTGGATGAATTTTGGTAGTATGAGTGCAAAATAGCAAAGATTTTTGTGAGCATGTCTTTTCAAAACAATATCTTTGCTTTTACGTCTGTAAAATATGGGATTGCAGAGTTTAAACGAGGCCGTACTACCTGCCAATACGAACACTGTAGTGGTCGACCAATTGAGGTGCCCACACCACCATTAAGAAAATCCACAAATCTACTGGCAATTGCATTGCACTATGCCGGCGAGACTCACGCAAAACCTTATGGATTCCGCATCATGTATACGTTATCCGGGAAGAATTCATTACTAGGAAGCTGTATAAATTATATACCAATATTTGGTTTGGGTAGGCGGGTGTTTCTTAGGATGCTTTTTACCGCTTACCCATAAAACGCAAGCCTCTCTACCCGATCCTGTAATTAAGCAGGCAAAGGATGATGCTTGCGTACAAAAACAAAGTAGTGTGGCCTTGTGCCAGGCGCCTTAGGAAAAGGTGGATTATGTCTTGGGATTCACCAATAATATTACATCAAACTGATCTTAGAACTCGTTTTTCGAAAACCAAGTAAAGGGGAGAGTCATAGTTAAACAAGACACAGCCTGGCAACAGGTGTGGTTATAGAGAAGCCGTCGGGAGATATCAGAAGATTTATCTTTTCCGTTTTTAATAGTTGTACGCCCAGAGAGATCTGGTTAATAGACTATGAGTGGAGCATGGCATGCTTTGCTGTGTTGATATTCTCTCCTCGGACATTGGAAATCTATGCCGTAGATATTGGATTACGAGTTTCATGCGAGGTATGATAAAGTAAAACTGGAGTAGCTTGTCTGCGAAACCCAGGCCAGAGGGTTCTTCTCTTCTGGTAGCACGGGTGACCAGGGGCCCAAGGAACATTGTTCCTTCCTGGTCAATGGTGTTGGACCCTTTGTGGGAGCATCGTGCTGGTTGTGGTTGCTCGAACAAGTGTTTTCAGTGCTTTTGCGTTGCTCAAGCGTTGGTGAACGTAGGCATTAGCTTAGAAAACACCGTTCATGTCTATTCGAGGTCTTCCTAGATAACCTCAACTTCTAACCTGGAGGTAGCTCACTTCATACCAAGTGACTACAACGGTACTTTGGCCGAGAGAGGGAGCGGGCCCTAAGGAAGTTTTTCCAAGGGGACCTACTTCTAATCTCTGGTAGTTCGACTAATCCTTTCGGGATTAGTTTGGGTACCCCAAGGGGGCGCTTGCTGTTGCAAGAAGAAAAGAAATATAACCAAGAAAAGGACTATAGAAAACAGCACCTGTGTGGTGGCACACCACGGGTAAGGCCTCAAGGTGAGACTCATGTAAACTAACACATTTGATACCAATATTTGGCAAAAATTACGAAACGACGTCCAGTTTATTGATTTATCGATTGCGGTTCGCTGAATTTAGTGAATCTGAATCCACGATAATATGGATATAGGAGAATTCTAAAAAGATTGGAGTCTGTTAACCTACAATACTGCCATCATATGCTAGGCACTCGTTATCCTGTTTAGGAAAAACCTACGGCTAGAGGTAATTCCATATACATATATCGGAACTATTTTGCTATATAAATTGAAACTTTCCTAAACGACGTTAGGGCATCCTGTTTTACGATCGCGTACAGCAATAAGTTTAAGTATTCAGACTTAAGATGTGAGTTAAGAAGAAAGTTTATTTCCATGTCTATGTCTATCGACATAAAATGCGATTGCTTTAGTGTGCTTAGAGAGTAAACTTTCCCATTCGAAAACGACAAAGGACGTCACTCAGAAAAGAATATGTAGAATATCTTTAAGAATCCAGTGAAAGCTAAACCTTTCTAAAAACAACTGCAAATTATTATGGTGCCATCTCAGCCACTCATTTAAAAGGGTAAATCAGGTTGTTGCTCCCTCCGCCACGATGCTCTTTTTGTACGACAATCTGGTGCCTTTCAGTCCCAACTACAGTTTAGTATTCATTCAAAGTTATGCATTAATTTCTGCCATCTTTGTTGTCTACTCATATAATCATCGTTTCAGCAACGTGCTCGTTATTGCTCTCTGTTGCACAGCATTATATTTGATTGACTTCATAGTCATCCTCAAAGTCAATCAATTTCAATTTTCTATGTTTTGTCTTTGGAGACATCAATTCATATCGTATACGCTGTAATTTCTATATATATTCATAGTAAAAGCTTTTCCTTTGAATTCATCTCCCACAAAGCCAAACAACAAACTGAAAGGGGTAATTAGCTGAGAAGGCCTCCTAGCTGTAGGGTGCGGGGATAAGCTGTAGTTGCTCGGCAGACTGAAATGCTTAGAGAAGCCAGCCAGCATCGGATGTGCAAATACTTGCAGTGATGTTCAGACATAAAAGCATTTGTAATTTAACTTTGTAAATCTGAGTTGTCTTCTCTTATTTTTACATTTAATTAAATTAAGTGTGTAAATTGAAACGAAGGCGGGAGGCAGCTCACTCAATATTGTCTAGAAAGGCTCTAGGGATATGTGTGTAGGAACGAAGAAAGTAACTTACAATAAATTTAAAACATAGCATACTTTTGGGTAAACATTACGAAAAATGGGAAAGTAGTTAAAAGTTAAATATATGCTCAAGTGTCGTTGAATTGAATTGAAAAAGAGGATGAAACTGCTTTAAACTGAGAAGAGAGTTTTCTTGAAATTTTAAATTAGATGGGTTAAAAATATGTTATTGTATTAGCAAATTTACGTACAGGGTTCTTCACTTCAAGATTTAATTGCAAAGGATATTATATCCCTGCATACCTCCATACATCATCCTTTGTAAAATATATTAATTTCACATTATATGTGTTAAGCAAAAATTAGAATGAGTTGCAGCGCGGAAAACGCTTTGTTAACTTTACAATTTTGTACTTAATGAATAATTAAATTTGCCGGCAATTATTTTGGGATTTCTTTTCTTCTACCTATTTTCTATATCTAATTCTCTATGAGTTATAAAAATTCTACTTGATAAATATGTTATAAACTCTTCATTCATTGAATGAATGAAATGAATGGACTCTGAATTCAATTTTACAGAATTTTACAGATTCTACGAATTATGTGAATCATACGAATACAATGTATACTATAAATTCTTTGAATTCAATGTACTCTATAAGTTCTATGAATGCTATGAATTCTGCTAATTCTATGGGTTCGAAGGGTTCTATGATTTTCATTGATTTTGCGAATTCGATGTGAATTATATGAATCTCAGAATTCTATGAATACTATGAATTGTTTGAATTGCATGAATGGTATAAATTCTATGAATTCTATGAATTCTATGAATTCTATGAATTCTATAAATTCTATGAATTCTATGAACTCTATGAACTCTATGAATTATATGAATTCTGTGAATTCTACGAATTTTATGAATTCTATGAATTTTATGAATTCTATGAATTATATGAATTCTATGAATTCTATGAATTTTATGAATTCTATGAATTCTATGAATTCTATGAATTCTATGAATTCTATGAATTCTATGAACTCTATAAATTCTACGAATTCTATGAATTCTATGAATTTTATGAATTCTATGAATTCTATGAATTCTATGAACTCTATGAATTCTACGAATTCTATGAATTCTATGAATTCTATGAATTCTATTCTATCTTATGAATTATTAACTCAAAATCGAACGTTAATGCTCGCGCTTTCGTTTACAATATGGAACTTTGACTGTTTAGATGTTTACAATACCAGGTTTTATTAATATTAGGAAAATATAATATTAACAGAGAGTTGGCATGAGTGCAGTGTTAGCTTGCTTTCCGGTGGCTTTAATAGTCTTAATTTTCACTCCAGAGGCAAATGCGGGCTCTGTCTGTAATCCTTCTCTGTGCCTGCTTACTGCTTTGCCCAATTAATTCGTTCCTAAAGAAGCCAATTACTTTTTCAGTTAAGTACTCTTTTACTGAACTACTCCATTATTAGATTTAGGAATGGCTTCACTTTCAACGCTTATTCTCCTCAATTATTTACATGATAGGGGAGAGAACAACTTAGTTGGTCAGTTGCAAATGTCCCCAATCATTTGTGTACTAATTGCTCCAATGATTCATTTGCTCGCTCATATGATTGCACTCAATTGTTACTCACTTCCTCATTTACTCTATTAATCAAATGTATTATAATTCAGTTGCTGTGGCTAAAAGGCTGGTCTGGTATAATGATTGATGGGCAAATTAGATCTGGTCAAATGCCAAAGCCGTAAAGACATTCCATGTTCCGTTGCTTTGTTTGTCTTACCTGCCACCAAGCTCTACATGGTAACTACTTACCCTAAACATGTGGACACTATACTTGAGGTGCTGCTCGTGTTGCCTGTCAACTTATTTGACGTCGACCGCCCCAAACATGAACCCATGTTCACGCGTATATCCTTTTCCAGCACAATTTCGTAAAATTTCTACATTGTAAATCGTTGTTTATATACACAAAATTTTCTGTGAACTTGGAACAATTGTCACCGGTGTCTCCGACATTATCTTGAAATTTATTCCTTACGGATACTTTTTTTCCAAGATTTGGCCAACACGTTTTTAGGGAGGTTTGTTGTTGTTAACCTTGATATTGCCAAAAAAAAAAAAAAAAAAACGGAGGAAAATTCTAAAGCACTTCACTATAGCCCTACAAACTCTTTTCGCACTAACAAATTGCACAAGAAAACCCCACCACAATAGGTCAAGGATTTTGATTCACCACTTTAAACACATTAAGGGGAGAGCACCAACACAACTTCGGCAGCGATGGAATTTGCATAAACTTTCACTTTTCTTTGTATTTGAGGACACCGACCATAAATTTCTATGCGAACGGTGGCTTCAGCAACGTTCAGCGGTTTCCGTTTACGTAAAGGCTTTCAAAATTTTGTTCAACATTTCCATAAAATCATGTACACTTTTTCTTATTTCTTTGTTGGTTTTTATTACTACATTCTTTTGTTTATTATTATTATTTGCATGTTTAGCTGCGCTTCATTTCACGCTTCGCTGCCACATACACGAACCGATGTTGAACATTTTCCCGATTTTCCCTTATGAGTGCTCTCTCCCCTAAAACTTCTTGTGTCAAGTCACTGTTGTCGTTTGAAGTCAATGACGTACGACTTTCATATGGCAAAACAACTTCTGCACTCCGACTAACTGCTCATCCACGTTTAATGTAGTGGCTCATTTTGATGTAACCTGCTCTTACTTCCACCATTCTCACAAAACGCAAAAGTTGAAGTGTAATTGACAGTTAAGGGCAAACAGCTGGTTGTCAGAATTTGTTTTCATTTACCGCAGCTAACTTCATATAAAAGCACTCATCACTTCGGTTAAGCACTCGCAGGAGAGTAATAAAGTTTATTTAATCAAATTTGAACTGTTACTTGGCGCAGCTTTTTTATGTAATCAATAATAGCAAGCTTTAACAATCATGTGCAGAAAGCTTCAAGGGCCAAAACATAAAGCGAAGTTATGTATGAATAATTTAAACCTGGCAATAACATAATAGTTCCAAAGTTTAGTAAAAGCTTAGGGCACTGGTTAGTAAAGCCTGCAATCAATTAATGCGTTGGATTGCTTGCTTGGTAACACCTAGTGGCATTTACAACGCTCCTCAATTATGGACAGAAAGCTTCAAGAGCAAAATCATAAAAAGAACTTAACAATAAATGAACAACAGAAATTCGGTAGCAACAGAAAAGTTCTGAACATTCAAAAGGCTTCACACACAATTAAGTACAGCCTAAAACCACAATATCTAAACCACACATAAAAAAATAGATGTGGACGTGAAACAGGAGAATATGTAATAAAACTGACGTTTACATTTTTCATATCGTGACCGTTTTTCTTTCCAATAAAGTTTAATAAAAACTATTAAAATATTTACACACGCTTCACGACATTGACATCAATTCTATGAATTACATGCGTTCTATGAATTCTACAAATTCAATGAATTAAATGAATTTTATGAATTCAATGGATTCAATGAATTCTGAAAATTCCATGAATTCTATGAATTTTATGAATTCTATGGATTCTATGAATTCTGTAAATTCTATGAATTCTGTAAATTCTGTCAATTCTGTAAATTCAATGAATTCTATGGATTCTATGAATTCTATGAATTCTATGGATTCTATGAATTCCATGAATTCTACGAATTCAATGAATTTTATGAATTTATGAATTCGTATTATGAATTTGATTAATTTTATGAGTTCTATGAATTCTATGGATTCGATGAATTCTATGAATTCTTAAAATTCTATGAATTCTAGGAACTCCATAAAGTCTATGGATTCTATGAATTCCATGAATTCTGTGGATTCTATGAATTTTCTGAATTTTATGAGTACTATGAATTCTATAGTTTCTATGCCCTCCAAGAATTCCATATATATGATTTGTTGATTCCATCAATTCTATATACTTTTCAAATACTACGAATTTTATTACCTTAATGAAATTTTCAAACACAACAAATCCTAATATTCTTTTAAATAAAAGAATTCAATGATTTCGTCTGATCCAGCGATTTTCATGAATTATATGAATTCAATGATTTCTATGGGTAATACGAGCCCTACGAATTTAATGAATTATGTGAAATGTTCAATTTCTCTGAATTCTGCGAACTCTTCCACTTCCACTACTTCCCCGCAGTTCATTGTTAATGCGGCCGGTCTGGCAACATCAAATACTAATTGTTGCTGCGCTTTATTTGTACTTCATTAGTTAGTTACTGGCTTTTTCTTGCAACCGTCGGAAGTATGTTTGAGTTTGCAGTGTTCATAATTAGTTTTCTGCCGAACTACTTCAGTAATTTTCATAAATTTGATCTCAAATTACCTCTCAAATAATAAAGAACATAATTCTATAAATATCAAATCGGTTCTGATACGCGAAATAAGTGAAAATTGTGTTTTTTTCATTAGTTGTACAACCAAAATGCTCTCAGACTATTCGTTTTGATTGTTTATTGTTAGTGTTTAGTGCAAGAGATCTCTTTGGTATTGTGATGGTGTGTGTACGGTTTGTTTATTTGTACGTGGAGTTGACAATGTAAAGAGGAAACGAAAGAGTTGAGAGCGAGCGTGAAAGAAATGCATGGAGGTTATCGATAACTCTTCTATGGATATTATCGAGATGAAGATAAAGATTACAATAATCTCGATTGCTGAATGAAAGTATGGTAAGTATTGTGAAGAGACGGATAACCTATTATATTACTGAAGTCAATTAATTTAATATAATTTATAATATTACGACATTATTCAGTGTTAAACAAATACAATACGCTATAAAGAAAACTTGGCCATTAATATTATTGTTTGACTTGACCTCGCTAAATTTTATAGCTGTGTTTTCAGCGCCCTCGATTCTGAATTATCAGCGATGAATGTTAATATTTCTCTATTTTGCGCAAAATCAGCAGTAAGATGTTAGAACTTTTTCTTAATTAAATTAAAACAAATTTGAACGAAATTGATGGCTTCTTCAAGCCGTTAAAAAATAAATCAGTCGTTGACGCACCGCCGATTTTTTTATCGGTCGAGGCGGAATTTAGATGTCATATATGAGTGTTGCGGTGTGTCTCCTTGTACATGTGAATAGGTATAAAAGCTATCTTCTTATGTAAAATATAATGTGCCATGCTGTCTTTTCACTAGGTTTCTACTAGAACCTTTGCAAATCAGATACTTCTATTCTATTTTGCTATCGTCGAAATGCACAGGAAATCTGTTTGACATGCATTCGTTTTGCGACGAAAATCAGAAATAATTGATTCGTTGGCCAGCATAAAAAGTTTTTTTAAGCTATTTATTAAAAGCTATTTATTATTATTAAAATGTAAATAATGACGTCATCAATTTAGTGCAAAAGACCACAAACAAATACTCGCCAGTTTAGTTTTATCTAGGAAAATTAAATAAAATTAAAAACATTTGCCAAGACTATGTTGACAAGGTTTTTGACGGACTGTGAGATACGGAACCTTAGTTTGTAGGAAGCATCTATTTCTAATAGGACTATCCAAAATATTAGTTTCTCTAACTTTTCCAACAATTGTAATTTTTTGCAACTCTCAGGTTTGCACTCAAATTCTGAAACTGTCCGATTTCTATGATATTTGGCACATATTAATCTAACGAATTAATTAGTATTAATTATAATTATAAACAGGATATACACTGAATTTATCCAATAATAGTCATCCTCTTAAGTGGAAAATTCTGATGGAATAATATTTTCGGAACTTTATGGCGCAAATTTGTTTCTTTCATTATAAAAAATGTTATCCAAATCGGCTAAGATTTGGGAATTGTCAGGTCAATCTCGAATTTGAGCAAAATAGTTCTGTTGAATACAAGAACTGAGTCCATCTTGGAAAAGATGAAACACTTTCTATTTTTTGTTTTGTGATATGTCAAGAATATGCAGAAAGAAGAGTATAAGAAAGTCTATAAATTTCGTAACGATTTAGAAACGAATACAACAGACAGTAATTTAGGTTGCTGCAACGAAACAAATTACAGAGAAATTAGGATAGATTTACCAGAATAGGTGGATAAAATTAACCGGTTTAACATTTTGTACTTTGTTGCCATATTGAGGGACATTTATATTCTTTTTTTCGGTTGAAGATGTAGAAACTCTTCTAAAATTTACTGGAGAAATAGGAGAAAGAGAATATGCAAAAGGCGTTAATTGCATATTCTCACCTCTTCGTTAACACGCACACTCGCACTAGGATTGTACAGGGTTATTCATTTTTCGGTTTCAAAAGTGAAGTTAAATGAAAGATAAAGCATAAACACATGATTTCGATGGTTCATTATAATGCTTGAACCTTGCCATTACGTACGAAATACAATGTCATTTTAATGACCACCACTGAATTGGTTGCAGCGGTGGATCCTTTTGAGGTAGTTTTCGACCACTTTTTCGCACATTTCTGAAGGTATTTCGGCGATAACTTGACGAATCTTGGTTTTCAAATACTGCAACATTAGGGGATTATCTGCGTAAACAAGGTCGTTGACGTAGCCTCACTAAAAAATGCTTGACGGCGTGGAATAGCAGGATCTCGGTGGCTGATTGACGTAGTCAGAACGGGAAATTATGATTCAGTAAAGCCCAAATCGACTCGTCGTTTTGAAACGACGCATTGTTCAGTTCATAATCTTGAATTGCAGGCCAAAAAAGTCAGTTATCATACGGCCATAACGCTCTGAATTGAAATTCGGATTATCCGCCACACTTTCACTAACAAAAGCGATATTTTCAGCAGTGTGTATATTGCGATGGTGTCCAGGCCTGACCACATCTGTAACGGTTCTTCTTTTTATTTATAATCTTGCCAATTCCTTGCATAGTAGGTCGATTATGACGACCATAATTACCTCGTAATGCAATAAAACAGCGGTTTTGAAACCACTAAATGGATAACCCAGTATATACGAGTATGTATCTCGTTTTCTCTATCTACATAGAGTCCAACTGCAAGTCGAAAAGCTGACCCGAACCCATTTATCTTTTGGAAAGTCACAAAAAATAAATATCACTGCTACTTCAGTTCCTTTCGAAAGATTGTTCTTTCACGATGGAATAATAATGAACAGGTCATGAATCTATCTTTCATACATATATTTACAAATAAAAGGGATATTTTTAAATTTTTATATAAAGTCATTTTATTAGTAATTTGTGAAACAACATTATTTTTTAATAAGTTATACTGTTCAATGAAACTTTAAGTTTAATTAAAAATACAATAATTATAGTACTTTTTCTAATTTAAGAGATCAAATAAATCCATTTCTCATATAGTTCAAAAAGTCGAAGAGTCGAAAAATTTACTTTTTGAGACAGCTATAGATCCTTATTGGAAACTATACAATAAACATTTATTTTCGCATAGAGGGATTGTCATTCAAGATTCTAAATTTCATGCAAAATGAATATGTTGCAAAGGGCATAACAAACTACATCTATAACATATTCGATGATGTGTGATGATGTCCAATGGAGGCTGGAAGAATGTGTAAAATACTTTGCTTTTCATTTTTCTACTTTAAACACATTGCACATTTTATACCCAGTAACTTACATATATAGTCATCATGTTATGTTTTCATAATAAATGAAAGCGAAAGATTTATTTGAAATTCAATATGAAATCTTCTCTAAACTGAGAAAGCTACATTAATTGCGAATAAGTCGGAAAAGCTTTTACGGTGTGTTACATTTTCTCTTCTTTACAATTATCCCCATTTAAATCTACATCCTTACAACATCCATAACACACAGCTGCTGCTGGGCTTAGCACAACCTACACAATCGCAAAGACGTTGGGGTGGTTACGTGTGCCAAATCCAACATTTCACCGGGTATTATTGTAGCTAAGGAATACATGCGCCTTGTCTTCCTACCACAGGATGTGGGATTGTTTAGCCCACTTTGAAATTTTGAAAAATATACGGCAAAGCTTCGTCCTCGTTTATTATTATTATTCTCACATATCTTTTGCTTCTTGTGTGTCTGTGTTGTATTCTGGTTGTTTTGCGTTGTCATGTTAGCCAAGCCCATCGTTGATTGGTTGCAAAGATTTACTATATTATTTCTATACAAAAACAATCTTTTTTTGTTTGTAATTGTTCGCATATAAATAAAAATAAAGAAAGCTTTGTTGATGTGTGCGTGACACAAAACGCCACAGGATAAAACTGGCAAATGCCGCATAAAAATTTACACAAACACATAGCAGATACAAATGAACACTGCAGCAATAGAAACGGTAGCATTGGAAAAGCTTTTCGATTTGGATTTTACTAATATGAATGTATTTGCCTTGCTAGTATTTACAATACAGTACATAAACACACGTGCAAGTATTGGTCAACAGAATACATGTGAATTAAGTTAGTGTATGTGAAAAGCTGCTGGACTATGAGTGCATGGAGAGAATATATTGGTACACGTTAAGGACGGAGAAAACTGAGAGAGAGGGAGAGAGAGCTAGTAAGATAGAGCTTTTTGACGAAAATGTGGTTGAGAAATAGAGGGAAAATTTTGTGTTTCGTAGTTCATGAAGTATTTGGCAAAAATTCGTTATTTTGAAATTTGATCTATTGAGTGGTTTAAGGTTTGAAGCGAATATTGATCGACTAGTTTGTAAATTATTCATATTATACTACAGGGTGGCGCACGAATCATGCTACAAATACAAAGTCGATGCCAATGAGGACCGTTATTTTAAGATGTTGGAGGAGTTTCTTATCTAGAACTGCACCATTGACATATCCGTTTCAACAGCATTTGGTTCCGGCACACGTTACACAAACCGGTTGTGGTGGAGCTCAAACGGAAATTCCCAAACAAAATAATATCCAAAGACTTTATTTTCCGCTAGCCTCCAGATCACCTGATCTTACTGCACCATACTTTTTTTATGGGGTTATTTCAAGCAAGGAATTTGACTGAATTGAAGCAGTCCTTTAAAACAGTAATTGAGGCTATTCTGAGTTCAACCCTTCAGACTACAATGACTAATTTTCTGGATCAGGTGTCGCATAAGCGTGAATGAGTATGGAGTTAATTTACGGTCCATCATCTTCAAAACCGATTAGTTATATAAAATAAAATTGAATTTATTTGAATTTCTTATTGCGGCACAATTGGTGTACCACCCTGTATTTTGCAAAAGCATACAAAGAATACGTAATAGAAAAAGAAGTGACACATTGAAAATTGAAACTGGACAAGCTTCTTTTTTATAAAATTTTACAAGAGCAAAGGATCCAACTCAGACGGGTCAAAAATTAGCTTTGTCGATAATTCGATAAGGATGTCAATTCCATGATTCTAAAAACTGTTACCAGGTAGACGTCGTACTTGAGTTGATTTTTATGTGAGAGTTTATATTCCATCAGAAATAAAAATTTTGGAAAGCTATTAGAAAAATTCAGTTCTGAGAATGGAAATTAACTTCATTAGCATACTTTTTATGGAGCCTGCCATACAAATTAACCAGTTTATTGGAACTTAATTCTCCGCCTGTAAATTCTAATTCGTAGAATTAGTGATTATCCATTGTACTGTTTTATAATTCGCGGAAAAGTTTGTCAAAATCTATCGGTTATCTGCGAGTCTTCCAGTACCTCCCATAGAAATTACCCAAATAGTTAATATCTTAAATTTAGTTGCAAAAAATTTAGTTAAATCTGGAACACATTAAGAGTTTCCTAAAGTAGGGTCTGAAAATGATAATTGATTGTATTGCCAGAGTCTCACAAAAAATAGTCGACTATTTGAAATTTAATTTTACCCATGAAAATTTGAATTGTAATACTTGGTAAAGTGTGAAAAAATCAACCAGAAAACGTTGCCATTTCTGACGCCTCTTATACAAATTACCTAATTTACCCCACATATAGCAATACTTATATCTTTAATTCAATTATGGTAAATTCATCACAACTTATTAAGTATCAGTATTTTATTAAAATTACATCTGTGAATGAAAATGTCATTCCCGTTGAGCATCTCACACAAAAATGAACTGATTTAGAAAAAATCAGTGATGTCTTTAAGTAAGATATAGCAATTAAGTTAAGTAATCTCTGATTTCTTTATTTTTGCACTAATACATTTGCTTTTGTTGGCAAGGATGTACCGTTTTGCCACTCCCCTTTTGCCACTCCGCTTACTTTTGCGTCACTATAAAAGGACATTGAAGCCGCGTAAGTTATTTCACCTATTTCTGTACTGTTTTTTGTATTATCCAATTTCACAAATGTATATACGATGGCAGTCTTAACCAACCTAACATAAACCATATGGTCCAAGAAGGTTGCAAAAAATTATTTTAGTGAAAAGTGGCAACCTTAAAAAACTTATGTTTTAAGTTTCAAGGTGCCACGTTGTTTATCAAAAGTTAACGATCTCAGTGAATTTGTAAACATGGAAAAATTTGATCACCTTTATGTAATTCAATATTTCCATTTGAAAGGTCTCAGCCGAGTTTAAAGCCAAGTTAGATTTTACTCTGGAAGAGTCTGCTCCTTCTTTTACGATTGTAAAATATTAGGTAGCAGAGTTTAAACGAGGCCGTAAGAGCTGCCAAGACGAACAATGTTCTAGTTCACACATCTGATATTGCGATGGTCAAAATTAATGAATTCAAGTTGAAATTGCTTGAAATTGCTATTGTTATGGTCAAATTTAATGAATTCAAGTTGAAATTGCTTCTTTACGCACCGTATTCGCCAGATTTAGCTCCCTCGAATTATTCTGTATTTATTTATTCTATTCATTTTATATATGTGGAGATGACAAAGCTATGCGCAAGATGGGTGCCGCGCTTACTTTCAATAGCAAAGCAATCGTTGTGAAGATGTTTCAGTAGGTGTTTGACAATGTTTCGGCGCAATGAATGAAGCCTGGGTCCACCACTTAACGCCTGAGACAAAGCAACAGCTAAAGCAGTAAACTAGAATGGGAGAATCGCGTCCAAAAAAAGCGAAGACGATTTCATGTGCAGGCAAGGTCTCAATTTTTATTGATTATCTTCAGAAAGGAAAAACCATCAACGGCAAATGTTAAGCTAATTTATTTGGGTTTAGGTGCTGAAATTATGGAAAAAGGTCGCACTTTGCGAAAAAAAGTATTGTTTCATCAAGACTGTGCTGCATTTCACACATCCACCATAGCGATGGCTTAAATTAATGAATTAAATTTCAAATTGCTTTTCATGCACCTTATTCGCCAGATGCTCGTATAGCTCCCTCGCGGCGTTTTCTATTTTCAAACTTGCAAGAAATGACCCTGTGGCAAAAAGTTTGCCAAGAATGCAGAGTTGGACGCTGCAGTTGATGGCTACTTTAAGCGGCTGTCAGAGAGGGATAATGACAATACGGAGGGTCGGAAGGATCTCTTAATTGAGAGTTTTTGAATATGTTTTGACTGGCGCCACTATATGGGGACGAGTATTATCAGGCAACAGCATTATTTTGTGATGTCTTGAGTAGTAGCGAACAAAAAAGTAGTTGTAACGAAAAGAATAAAGAGAGCAATACTGTTCTCCCTACATTTAGTCTAACATCATTAGTTTCATTGGCGCCAGAGCCGAGGGAGATGAAGTCATCCACCATTCCAAAGTTATAATTTTCCACAACTAGGCAGAGTTCCAAGTGATTAGACAATTAACATGGTTTTGTTGCCGTTTACTTTTGCTGACCCCTTCTCAATGCTTGAGAAAGTTGCAGTAACATTTCGTAGACTTCAGCTAATGATATCTACATATCATCTGTGTACGGAAATATCATATGCATCTTTTCTCGAAATCATTTTCAAAGCCATGTTGATGAGATTACGCGATGGCAGATCATGCTATCTAAAGTCTCGTTTAGTGTAAAATTAATTATTATTTACTGTCTGTCGTTATTGAAGACTTCGTGTTGGTCGATGTCAGTTTAGAAAGACTTACATCTTTCACAAGAATACCGAACTCGGCAGCACTTGAAGGCAACTGTAATGTAGGCGGAAAGAAGGTATTTGTCGATCTGGTTTTCTTAGCTATATTCCAGGCTTTACTGTAATTGGAATATCTGATCGGCTGTCCGTTTACAGGCAACCGCACTGTTAAGGTCCAATGAAACAAGACAGAAAAGACATTAGCCTTTCACATACCATACTCACTCACTCACTCACTCACTTTCTTTTTGATTGCATGACATAATATGCTTACAATCAGGGGGGATACATTTCCAAATCCAAATCGTGTTTAAGTGCCGGCTTACGCTCATTGTTAGCTTATCGCCACTGGTCTTAAACAGTTCTGCTGGCAGGCCATCTACTAGACCTCTTGTTAAGTCAATTTTTTGCTAAAGTACTCGTATTCACCTGGGCCAAATTTCCTCAATCAAATGTAATGTTTTCCAGCTGAAAAATTATTAGAAAAATTATTCGGCTGCTTGTTTTCATTGAGGAAAATTGTTACTACATTTTCAATTTTTCAAATCGGATTTTTTTGTGTAAAAAAATAGAAATTTTGTATGAAATTTGTTTCACGACACTGGCAAAGAAATTTGCTATAGCATTCTCCGAATCTTTCTTAATGCTAGTCTTTAGGCAAACCGTAGTTAACAGGTTTGTACAAATTGTTCTGTATTCATAACCAGTTTAAGTAATAACCTATATTTGAAACATGACCATTCATTATAATTTATTTATGTTTTGCTGTAAATCACTCTACTACTATGTTCTAAGAGAATACCCTAGCGATGAAGAGAAATTAACTGTTAGCTACCACCTTCCACCTCCTCTCTCAACTGTAAGTGTAAACACTGTTAGAGCACGTGTTCCTTCACATAATACAAGCGGCTTTTTAACAGCTTTCTGTTAATTATGCAACCTTAACGGTGAGTGCGCTAACATTCTTATGTTAAATACAGCTTCACTCTCAATTGCTATAACATGTGATATTTGCTCTTATGATGTTTGGTCCATGTGAACTGTGATGTTTAATATCAAATGTTAAGGGCTGTTAGATGGTGAGTAAGGGCATGTGTGTGAACTGTAGACGACGAAGGATGGCGATGACGAAGGCGAAGGCGATGTCTACGATGACGACGATGTACATAGCGGTAATAATGATGATGATGTTGTTGGTGAGGATGGCGCTGATGATGATAATGATGATGTTCACATTGATGACGAACGACTGAAGACAAAGACTTCCTTTTGGGCCAACGAAAAAAACATTCAGTAATAAAACGAACGTTGTCGAACGTGGTTGTTTGAAAACGCTATATCGAATCGTATGTAACAGGAAACGGAAGTGCTAATTTGTGGGCTTTTTACAGAAGGCAAATGCATTTTTATGGGAAACATGTAATCAAAATGCAATACCAAATTCCTATTAATCCATAATGGAAGTCATAAAATTTCTTTGTCAGTAATAATAAAAATATATTAAATAAAATTCAAAACCAGAGGATTTACAAATTAATGCGGTTATTTAAGGCCACTTAAGTGTCGGTTTTCGGTTTCGTTTGAGTGAAGTTGTGAATGAATTTTTGCGGTTTGTTGGCTTGGGAAGTGTCAGGATTTTGGTTTATTGGTCTGGAAAATGTTTGAATTGTAAATTTTGTTGCAATTAAGGAAATGAATTCAAAATTGTCATAACAATGTGGCCGAAGTGAGTAATGAAAACCAGAAAATTGTGATGTGTAATTTAAAATAATTGTGGCTTTTGTGGATATTTGTAGTTATGTAGGTACTATTTGGAAACTTAATATATTTTTGAAAGGTGGGTAAACAAATTGAAAATTTAAAGTGTGAAATGATTTCAATAATTTTAAGAAAATATTGCAGAATAATAAAATATAGTGAAATCATGAAGATCATTTGCTATTTAAAAAGAATATTACAAAATAAAAATATACCATGACTAATTTTGATTTTATAAATATCACGTGAGGAAATAAGCCTATTGTATGCCATATTGATTGATTTCACATGTGAATGAAATGAGCCATTAACTTATCTTCAAATAGAATTAAGAGCCGACTGTGTTAAACTTGTTTGCGATCGTTCAATATCTTATTAACGAAAGATAACGTGTAATGTATTGCTTGTGATAACCAATAACCACTATTTGTAGAACAAATTAAAAAAGTTCAGGTTTTGGATGCTGTAGACCACATACCAAAGTTTGCTGTTCTTCAGAGGCAGAAGCTTGCTATTATGGTCTAAGACTATATAAGATTGGCCCATTTAGTTGGCTTTCAAAATAGATATTATTCTGTAATATAATAATAATATCTATATTTTATTGTGAATAAATTCAAATTGGAGCTATAATTACACTTATAAAAATATGACTTGCTACTTTACTATACCATATATGGGTCATTCCATGTCAAACTAGAAGCCAGTATTTATAGCTTTTGTAACTTCAACAATATTTGAACATAGTATTGGAGAAAATTTGACCCAATCCATCTCTTTCCTATTTTATTGCCAATTCTGCAATAACAGAATTTGAAAATTACAGGGTGGCTAATAAACGTATGAAACTGAAATAACTTTTTTAATTCTAACTTATTATTTTCTTTCTTTATTCACTTGAGGTGATACATTGTTATTAGGTAATTTTGTTGAGGTTTCAAAATAGCCAAATTTGAAGGATTTTGAATCTTGGTGACAGATGAACGGCTAAACGGTTGCAGCGGGAGTTGCCTTCATTATCGTTCGGGTGCAATGTTTTACATCATTTAAATTTACTAGTTATGTTTTATAAACTTTCTGGTTGTGAAATTCAGGTATAGCAACGTACACTCGATGGTAAGATGGAGTTTCCTGAAATTAGCTCAGCTTGGGAAATTTTCGCTGCAATTCCGTCATAGTAACACCGACTTGAAACCGATTCTCTTTTAGCGCAGTTTTGGAAAGAAAAATCTCTTCTAATACCTTTAAGTAACGATTGTTTTCGAAAAATGTTTTTTTTTGGTAGCAGAAATCATCAGCTACCTGTAATAAATATGAAGAGATTCTACGTTAGTTTTCTCTGTCCCAATGTCACAAAGTATTGCTGATTTTGCATAACATTTGTTCGAAAATAAAAGATATCCCTATCAAGTAACGTCGGTGATATTTCAATATTTTTCTATCCCTCCAAAAATAAATATGAAATGTGAAAGCTTACGTATTCATCATCTTGAATTACGGTCCACGAAGGCGTGGGGCATGTCAAAAATGGTTACTTCCTATACATAATATATCGAGTTATTTTATTTTTCCGGAAGAAGATTTAAATTCTATAACAAAGTGCACAACTAGGGGCGGTCTCTTTAACAGCAACTTAAACTGTGTGTTGGGAATATAATATAAATTATATTTTTTTCCTCCTTCTTCTGTACCGTCAGTTTAAATAACTTTATAAGAAATTCGTACAAACAAAATATTCGGCACCAAGTACAGGTTCATTATGTAGGAATATCCATTTTTCGGTTTCAAAAGTAAAGTTAAATAAAACCCACATAAAACTATAATTTCGATGAAACTTTTATTTCATTACATTGCTTCGATCTTGCCATTATGTATGAAACACAATATAATTTAATATAATTTAAACGACCGCCTCTGAATTGGTTGCAGCAGTGGTTCCTTTTGAGTTCGTTTTCGGAAAAATATGGTCCATTATATCTACAGACTATAATGCGCACCAAACAGTTACTTTCTTCAAATGCAATGCTTTTCCTCTATCACTTTTAGGTCCTTCGAGCCCCATATGCGACAA
The DNA here is from genome assembly GCA_019455685.1 of Philornis downsi. Taxonomy (NCBI): domain Eukaryota; kingdom Metazoa; phylum Arthropoda; class Insecta; order Diptera; family Muscidae; genus Philornis; species Philornis downsi. Next base: position 1,273,493 of record JAHXMU010000708.1, on the reverse strand, counting down.
TTTTGCTGGTTGACGTAAGCAGCGAGTGTGGAAAGAGCTACATCACTGGAGAAAATTTTGTTCGATTAAAAGACTACATTTTAATCATCACTTTGTAAATAAGTTTTAACTATTTTCATGCGTTCTTCGGTTGTTAAAAGATTCATATTTGTAAATAGGAAACTTTTCACTAAATAAATAACACTTCATATGACAGATATTTAATAGCTGACGGTCTTGCCAGGCTGTGGTTTGAAAACCAAATAGATAGCTGCGTTTCAAAATATAAGCATATTGAAAGAATTCCTTCTCACAGTCATCTAATATTACCCCGCATTGGTTTTAATTAATGAATAACTGCTAAAAATTTTAGAAAAATTTAGTAAACTGTAATTTTTAAAAAAAGTGGATTCAGTCCTTTTATAAACAGGTTCTTTCCCACTGGGCTCAATTGTCTCAGTTCATCTCAGTATGCCACTGGACTCATTAGTCTGTCATTTGTCATCTGTGAGCTATATCATCGTGGACTAATTATCGGCTCATCGCCAGATAAATGTGCGTGTTAAAAGCGCCTTCTCATACATAATGTATCCATTTATCTCGATACTCCAGTGATACTCCATAGTTGGGTTATTTCTCCAAGAAGTTTTATTGCGAGATAAGTGGGTTTCTCACTTTTATAGGGTGATTTTTTGATCGTTGTTTTTTTTTAAATCGAATAAAACGCTCAAATTTGCCTCATACATTAACATTTTTTGTTGGAATCGATAAATTGGTCTTTGCTATTTAATTTTTAAAGATTATTTCATGTAAATGTCCGCGACTCCGTCTCAAAATGTCCATTCGGAAGGAAAATGGACCGATATTGCCACCAGTCCATAAATCACATCAGACTGTAATTTTTTCGGGATGCATCGGTAATTCATGTATAGAATGTGGCTGTTCATCACTCTAGATGCGACAGTTTTGCTTGCGTACGTAACCGTTCAGCAAGAAATTATTTCGAAATTATTTCGATAAAACAGCGGATTTTCATTTAGCCTTTGTAAGCCCCATTCACCAAAAATTAAAAGTTGTGGTAGGTCATTCGTCGTTCCAAGATGAATTGACAGAGTATACTGTACACTTTTCACTTTGACAGATGACGTTTGGACGCCATTACCAACCAGTGCTGTCAACCTGGAAAACTTAAATCTTAAAATATCATATATATAACTATATAACTATATAACTAAGTATATGTCGAAAGGAACGTTTTGTAAAAAAAAAAATAGATCGCTTGGTATAGTTTTTTAATAATTATATTTAATTAACGAGTAAATTGAAATTGAATGCCCATACTAATAGATTTTGTACAATTTCGAACTTAACTTGCCTGGGAATATGAGATATGAGATAATTGCAAGCCAAATTTTAGCTTCAACAGACAAGCGAATGGAAGGCATGGATCGACATAGTTTTTCCCTTAAACTGGGAATGTAAATGGTTTATGGAGTCACAGGAAATTAGTATGAGTGGTTAAAAACGAAACGAAATTAGTTACGATTGCCCTATTCAATGATCCTAACAAGGAGCTCCAATCGTCATATTGAAAGATTCCATTAAAAACTACAATTGCTATGTCCAAGATATTATTACGGGAGCCAGGGTTTTATTATTATACAACTAAGTGTTAAGGCGATCCCCATTTCTTTATCATTAAGTTGCCTATCAAAAGATTTTTCTATCATAAAAGATCTTGTTTAAGAAAATACACTTGCTGTACTGCTACGATCACTCCATTTACGGATCCTAATAAGGGATCTAAGATTTCCCTACTTAAAGATCTTGTGTTAAAGAAGCAGCTATTTATCTGCCATACAGTTGAAATATTCAAAAATTTTACCAGAAAACTTAAAAAAAAAACAAAATATCAAATCAACTGCAACTGCACTATCCGAAGATTTTGTTAACGTAATACGATTCCTCTTTCCTGCGATTGCTCTATCCAACAATTTTGTTAAGGAGGCAATGATTTCACTACCTTTTCGTTGTTGCTCTATTTTAATATGTCATAACAAGCTCTACGATCACCCTGTTCAAAAATTCAAATAAATAAATTAATGACTACTACGTCTAAAGATCCTATTAATCTGTTCAAAACGCGTTATTGAGAGAGCTACGATGGATTCATCCAAAAAGGCTTTTGAACAAGCTAAATACTTTATCGTTATTTACCTGAACATCATATTAAAAGAAGGGACTGATTGCTCTGTCTATTCCTTTCTTTGCTCTGCGATTTCTCTATCGCACAATTGTTCCATACAAAAATGCCCCTAAAGGAGCTACGACAGCCATGCTATTGTTTTTCTAACCAAAAATCCTAGTAAAGAGGTTACGATTACTCTGCCTAAAGATCACGTAAAATGAGTTACAACTCTATAAAAGAAAATGTTATGATTGAACTATCCAAATACTCAACTAAAGGATCTCATATTGTCCTATCAAATGAGTTATGATTGGCAAAACCAAAGACATTATTAAAAAAAGTTACAATTGTCCCTTTTCAAATTCTAACAAATAATAAAATTGCAAACTATTCCTTATTAGGAGTTTATAATGGATTACACATGGCTGCATAGCATGTACGAGATACATTACAGCACAAGTATCGCTAGCCTATTTTGGAGCTGTTGGGTTTTTGAAAGTGGGTTATTGCCACTGCTGACAAAGCCACAATACGGCGTGGGGAAATCGCACTGTATGGTCAGATTATGGATCTAGGAATAGCTTGTTCGGGATGTGAGGCGAAGACGATTGACGGCATTTGGATTTGTTGTTTTAGTATTGCAATGTTGTTCTTCGGCAGAGGAGGATTGACTTTCAATTTTGACCAATGTTACTAAATCCAATGATACCAATGTTGTCAAATTATGGAACTAGGAATAGCTTGTTCTAGATATGATGTGAAAACGATTGACGACATTTCGATTTGTCGTTTTAGTATTGAAATGTTGATTTTCGGCAGAGGAGGATTGACTTTCAATTTTGACCAATGCTATCAAGATGAAAGTTAGAAGGATATGAGAATAGTGTGGTGAAGATCTGATGTATAGAGTCTTGCATTGACTTCCAGGCGAAAGTTTTTACTTAACTAATGCCGCTAAATGGCCATCTGATTGAGTAGGATCGCCATTCGAGTCGTGATCTAAGTGTGGCCACCCACTTGTGGACTGTGAAACCAGAGATGATGAAGTCAAAACACAGTGCACAGATTTTTGCATTTTCTGAATTGGCAAAAAAATAGGATTCAGCTATGCTGACCTGCAAGAGGAAACAATGTAATGAGAATTGGATAGCGGATGAACAAGACAGGAAGCTTCTTCTGTCAAACTCTTAAGTGTAGAACTCGCTAAAGCGCTGTGTAGAGCAGCGCTGACAGGATCACACTGACTCTAGAGCACCACGGAAGATCTGGCGGGCAAACTTTCTACGGTCATTGGATCAAGGTTGTTGTTGGCATAACTACAGGATACATAGCGTTTATGTTGAACTAACAATTACTTCAGGCAGATCATTGTTGACTGTGGGATAATGGACATGGACTTATGCTAATCTAACATTTACCCTGCGAAGCCAATTTCTTAACCGGAGGAGACTCCGGCACTTAGGAGTTTATTATTTGAAAGGTCTAAGCGTGCTGTTAGGACGCAAGACATGTGAGCTCTTCCATAAAAATTTTCTTTCTTTTGTCGGAATTTGAATCAAAATTGAGTATGGATTTGATTAGTGTACCAGAAAACGTAATTCAAAACTATTTTTTGGTTTGATTTTACTTCTGGGACGCCCCTGATAGTTTTGGGACATATCTACAAAATTTTCAATCGCTTTTATGAAATAATCGATATTTTTGAATACATCTATAGAATTTTCGATTGATTTTATAAAATAACTGATACCATATTTCTCTTGGACTCATCTAAGAATTATGAATTGCTCGGCCTTGATGAAATGTATTCGGCAAATATAGGCATATAGACCACGGCTGTCATACCAATTTTGATAGATAGATATGGGGACTGCTTGTGAGACTGTCCTATATGAATGGCTGGACTTGAAGATTGAGTTATACTCGAAGCGTGTCTAACCCGTCAAAACCACTTGTAAGGCTGTTTGATGTGAATCTGAGACAGAACATATCTCTCTGTGGTTTAGAACATAGTTAGTTATGTTGGTATCATAAACCACGACTCTACCATCAGAGTTTTCGAATTGCAAATATTTCAGGCGGAACACGGGGTACAATGCAATAATGGGGAAGGAATTCAGATAATCTAAGAAAACTTGGTTTGATAATGCTAATCTTTTATTCAACATAGGAGGTTGATATTCGGAAGGTCTTATTGTGTCACTGTGGAAGATAAGGGAAATCTGTCGAATCGATTGTGAATACAGGCAGATGATACACTATATGGACTCTATGTTAGTTTCCTTTAAATCTTTATCTATCTAACTTTACCTGTGTACTAATATCTATTTATTTCTGTTAGGATATAATATAAGTATGGAATATGCAAAAGAAACCACTGCCTGCTCCTTAATCTACCTAACCCGTGGTCGTTTCAATGATACTTTAACTTAAGAATCTTCCACTTTCCAACGAAGTTCCGTTGCAACTTCTAACAGAGTCTCCATTAATTACCGTAAGCTTTGTCGAGTGCGTATGATTAATATTAATTCGCAAGTATTTTTGTAAAGTCCTCAGTAATATCAAAACTGTTTGTGATAGCTTAACCGAATCAAACTGTATGACTACATATAAGATATAAAGGGTACTTTAATATGAGAACCTTTCTCTTTCCAACGAAGTTCCATTGCAACTTCTAACAGAGCCTCCATTAATTACCGTAAACTTTGTCGAGTGCGTATGATTAATATTAATTCACAAGTATTTTTGTAAAGTCCTCAGTAATATCACAACTGTTTGTGATAGCTTAACCAAAGCAAAACTGTATGACCACATAGAAGCTATAAAGGGTATTTTAACTGAAGAATCTTTCACCTTCCAACGAAGTTCCGTTGCAACTTCTAACAGAGCCTTCATGAATTACCGTAAACTTTGTCGAGTACGTATGATTAATATTAATTCGCAAGTATTTTTGTAAAATCCTCAGTAATTTCAAGATTGTTTCTGATAGCTTAACCAGACAAAGACTGGCGGATTGCCAAATACCCAATAGTATCGTGCACTAGCACATCCTATATAGGATGTTTCGCTTTAAAATTTTTTTTTTAATATATTGTACACTTGACATATTTTTGTGGTTTGTTCCTTTGTTCATCAGAGTTTCTTTAAAGTTTAATACAGTCTCCTTACATCTTGTTGCTTCCACTTTGCTCTGCGCTCATACAATTTTTATACTTATTAAACAATTCATTATTCTCCATTTCAGTTTCGTGAAATATCAATTTTTACCTTTGCTGTCGTTGTTGGTTAACCATTGATTTATTTTCCATTCCCTTAACGCTACGCTTGCTGTCTCTTGTGTTTTTTCCAATTATTTAATGTTTTATGGCAGCAACGTCTGTCGTCCCCTGTTTACCCCCTTATAGTCTTCTCGAGTTTCTTATTAAATTGTTGTAAAACAAAAGTAAAACACAAAAAAAAAAAAAAAATCCTTACACATAAATTTCATTTATTTGTACGTTGAGGTTCTGTGTGCATTGCTGCGTTATCGAAATCACTTGAGATTCATCCAATAATAATTCCATGAGTGCTTTGCGCATCACCCAGCGGCCAGAGTGAGTAAGGCGAACGGCCACAGCTGCTATTTTACACTGTACGGTCCCGCGTGGAAGTACTTATTCTCACTCTCTCACTATTTGCTGGAGTGGTCACCATTGTAACACATTCGCTTTCCTTGTGAGTTTCCTCGTGGCTTAAGAAGAAGAAACGCTGGATGTTTGGTTCATTGGCACTATTAAAATATTTCATATAATTTTTTCTTATTACTGGATTTTCTTTATTTTACTATTCTTTCTTGTTCTTCTCCTACTTTGTCGTGATAATCATTACTACTACTTCTGCTGTTCTCAGCAGGAGAGGAGGTCTGTGCTGTGCTCATCAGTAGCGGTATGAAAAAAACAACAGCTCTCTCGGTTTGTTGTCTCTGGTGGAAATTGAAAATTATTTTCTGTTTTCTTCTTATATCACTTCCACATTTTACAATTTTCTACTTTGTTTCCAGGGCTCAGTTGTTTTTGTTTGTGAATGAAACTCTTCTTAAGTATTTGTTATTGTAAAGTGTCTGCTTTAATGGGTTTAATTAATGGCTGATTGATTAGTTGTCGTACAAGTAGAACTTTTTGTAGTTTTCGGTTCATGGTAATGATTTTTGTTTCATGGCAGTTAATGTCTTGAGATTGCTGTTTCTTACCGTGTGTGTGTGTGCGCGTGTGCTTAGGCAAAGGAGTGGAAAAAAGGAATTGGATAGAGTAAATTGTGCCCGGAGTCGCATTTACTATGAATATTTAGAGAGTTTATTAATATTCTGCCATTTCCCTGGAAGTGACAAATATTTTGAAAATGTATTTTACAGAATCTTAAACTAAGCAATTAATCAATTGCTTTCTAAGTATAACAAGCATTGCGAGTTTCATTTGAAATCGATGAGAACCTGCGTTTAATTTGTGACAGTTCGTATGATTGTTATTAATTGGTTTAATATTATAAAAAGGCACGTAAAATGCTTTTGGTAATGGATTAAAAAAAGTGTTTACTTAGATGTCAGTTTTGTGCTACATAGCGTATGATTGACACTAATTAGATATATTGCTCATTACGTCCATAACTATGACCATTTAGGGCCTTCCTGAAGTTTCTATAATATCCCTTGAAGTGGCAAATATTTTACAAAATTATTTTACTGAATAAAAGGAAATCGTCAATTGAAGAAATGTTAATTTAAGTATCAATTTGACAAAGACGTATGATTGAAATATTTTTGAAATCGCGTATGATTGATTTTAATTGATTAATTTAATTTTAATTGACAAATTGTATTTAAGCCATGATCAATTTGTCATATGATCAACTTTTTTGCAATGAACTAGAGCATCATCCTCTAGAAAAGAATGATATGAACACAAAATTTTTGCAGTTGGGTCAACCTATTTCCAGGCATGCAAACTTCTAAAAAAAACTCATTGCAAAAAATTCAATGTCGGTATGCTGAGTATGATAAGAGAGCATTTTGACATAAACATTTATCTAACGACGAGCCAGTACATCGTCCATGACCGTATGGACCTTGCTAAAGAGAACAAAATTGATCTAGCAGGAAAAAGTTCACCGTGCAAGTACAAATTCTAGACTTTGCCCATATTGTCATAAGCTTCCGTTATTATCTAACTGCAACACGTATGTACAGGGTGGGCCATAAGGATATTGGCGGTTCAAATATTCAATTAGAAAAAAACTACGAAACATAAAAAAAATATATTTGTATTTTTAAAAAGTAGAAGCATGAGAATTTTTAAGACTTAAAAATAATGTTGTCCAAATAGCTTCCCTCAGCTGCTTGAAACTCTTGGAACCGAAAACTCGTTGAAAAGTTGTTCTCGGTATTTTGTTACTTTCCTGAATAATGTTCCTCTTCAACTGCTCTAAATTGGTCGGATTATTCTCGTAGACTACCGATTTGAGGTAGTCCCATAGTAAACAATCGCATGGAGAGAGATCGGGGCTACGTGGGGGCCATTCAATATAACCCCTTTTCGAAATGAGTTTTCCAGGAAAAACATTTTTCGGCAGCTCTATGGATACCCTAGCCGTATGACATATGGCCCCATCCTGTTGAAACCACATCCTCGAGGTATTGCCTTGAAGTTCTTGCAAAGCTGGCACCAAAATGTCTGCTAGCATGTTGCAATAATTGTTCACTCTAACCGTCATCGCATGCCCTCTTTCGTCCTCAAAAAAGTATGGTCCAATAATACCGGTTGACGTTATCCCAGCCCACACGACAAGCTTAGGGCTGTGAAGTGGACGTTCATGCAAGCGTCGGGGATTAGTCTCGGACCAGAACCGATAATTTTGCTTGTTCACATGGCCATTAAGGTGAAAATTGGCCTCATCAATAAAAATCACGTTGTTGAAATTGTTGAACCGCTCTAGCATCAAATTGACAAAGTTAAGTCGGTTATTGGCATCATCGGGTTTTAATTCTTGGACTATCTGAATCTTATAAGCCTTCAAATGCAAATCACGTTTCAAAATCCGTCGTAAAGTTGTTCTTTTGACATCCAAAGACTGACTTCTCTTACGTGTTGACTATTGCGGATTTCGCTGAACTGAAACACGAACACTCTCCATAATGTCGGCTGATCTTGCAGAAACTGGGCGACCACGAACCGTAATTGGTACTGTTGAGCCGGTTGTTTCGAACATTCTGATCCATTTTCGTATCACATTGGCGCTTGGAACTTGACTTAAATCGTGTAAACCGTGTTCATGCCGATGCAAACGTCGTGCAGTAATCACTGATTTATTGTTTTCGTAATACGCTCGGACACAAAACGCACGCTACACTCCCGTGTACGGCTCCATGGCGACTAAATTTCCAGGAAGCGGCGCAGCGAACAACATATCCCCCCGCCACCCCGCGCCACGCGTTACCGAGAAATTGAAGAATTAAATCTCAAATACTCATATGGCCCACCCTGTATATAGTGAGGTTTCAACCCCGACATTTTGGCACCTGCTCAACTTTGCCCGGGTCTATTTGATTTTGCATCTTTCACTACTTCAGTACCGCTAATTACAATTTATTTTTGTTAGTGACAGAATGTTGGATTTGATTGAGATTATGAATATTTAGAGATTTTGAAATTTTTTGTGGTTTCTCCAAAAAATGTCAAATATTGTGTAAAAAGTGGCCACCCAGTGAGTCTAAAATCAAGTAACGTTTGACCTCAAAATATGGCCAAATTTAAATTTCTAACAACATTGCCTTAATTTATGCGTTAAGGCTTATCCGATTTTCTGATTGAAGTTCGAGTTTCTTAGACTTAGTCTTACTTTGCCAGGCCGTTTTATTATTATTATTATTATTTTATTATTATTTGAAATTAATATTGAATTTTTTTGCAAGCAAATGATTTTGCTTTCGAGACAATCAAATAGAATTTTCTATTATACAATGGGGGAAATTAAAACTTTCGTCAGAGAATTAGTTCATCGGACCATATATTTCGTACACTTTGACGCTATATTGCTACTGGTGTGTCTGAATTCTCTTTAGGAAAATGTACTGTTGGACAGTAAATAGAATACAGTATATGCCATAAATATATATTTAAATATATATATTTTGTACTACAATTTAATTTAAGGTCTGCTATAGTCATGGAAGTCGTAGTCAATTAGGAAATGTAATAAATAATATGTAGAAAATAGTAAAAGTACACCTCAAGGAGTTAGCAGTTCTCTAAATATCATAGAAGTGAGGATATATGGTTAAAATCTAGATTTAAGAATTATTTCAAACTACACCTCAATTATTGTTAATCATTCATAGCGCAGTTCGTTTATATTCCTCTCTTTATGTAGTTGCCATGATAAAATCTAGTTTTACGCTTTGATGTAAGAGCCATGTGATGAACTAGTTTAAGGAATAATATCGAGTAATTACAATAAATATTAATCATACGCTTTTTAAGTGATACATTTATTCATGTTAGTCATACGTAGAGTGATCTCCAAAAATTGCAACTTTAAAAATTTCATATAAATTGGTCATTTCGTTTAAAGCATTCGATATTTTTTGCCCTCCAATATTTAGGGATTTAATGTTCATCATTATTACCCTAGGTTAGTTGTAAACGTTTTCTAAAATGATAACAAGTGTTGCCAGAAGATTTGTGTAATTTTTTTCCGCTTATGACTCTAAAGACTGGAGATATCTGTATTTCTTATATGTGAAAATTAAATATTACATGTAAAATATTACATGTAAACTATAATGTGAAATACGAGTATGTAGGCATAACATAATAGAATATTGTATATAGTGGTAATTATATTAATATTTTATTTCAAAACTATTAGAAATTTTGTAGAGTTGCTTTCATAGCGAGATATTCCCATTGGAATGTAATTTAAAAATTACTTCAAACGTTTTAGAAAATTTCATCGACTAATATTAACTTTAAGCCCTGCCTCCACACTTATCTGACATATAATAATTTCGTTGCTTTTATTAACATGCCAATTCGCAGTAATAAGAAATATTGTTAGAGTTGGTTTGAGTTAATATTATTTATATGTACATCAGGGATAACATGAAGATAAATTAATATTACTTATACGTACTGTGATACTTAAGAAAAGTCGTGTTTCAAACCTATCTCCGACGGCAGTTAACAAATATTTGCTTATTTTTAACTTTAAGCCCTGTATCCATATTTATCATATATATAATAATTTCTTTGCTTTTATTAACATGCCAATTCACAGTAATAAGAAATATTGTTAGAGTTGGTTTGAGTTAATATTATTCATACGCCAGGAATCACCTGAAAATAAATTAGTATTACTTATACGTACTATGATACTCAGAGAACGTTGTGACTCAAACCTATCATCGACAGCAGTTAACAGATATTTGTCTATTTTTAACTTTAAGCCCTGTGTCCATATTTATTAGATATATATATTAATTTATTTGTTTTTATTAACATATCAATTCACAGTAATATGAAATATTATAACAGTTGGTTCAAGTTTATATTATTCATACGCCAGGAATCACCTGAAAATAAATTAGTATTACTTATACGTACCGTGATACTCAGGCAATATTTGTCTGTGAGCCTAATCTATGAAGATTTAAACTGCAGATAGCAGTAAAAGAAAATGCATTTACTTAGATAGTGGCAACGAATGATATCAGTCATTATTAGCGTAAACATCAACTACGATGCGAATGAATGATATTAATTTAGATTCATTTAAATGTTGCAAAAAGAACGGTACACACCTAATATTAATCCTAATTATTTTATTAATAGAAATTAATTAATTAATAGAAATTAATTATTTTATTATGACGGCTCAATAATTTCGCTATTGTACAGATGTGCTCTTTAGACAAAACACCAGTCAGCAAAACTAATCAAAAGCAGTGGATTATATTGATCTGTGTTTAAAACTATATCAGTGGCGGCATTTATGTTGATAAATATATTAGCAAATTATAAGGTATAGGGATTTTTTTATCATCCTATCCTATTTCGCTATCGTACAGATGAGCACTTTAGACAAAACATCAGTCAGCAAAACTTATCAAAAGCAGCGGATTATATTGATCTGTGTTTAAAACTATATCGGTAAATGTCGGTAAATATATTAGCAAATTATAAGATGTAGGGATGTTTTTTTGGTAGTGAAATTTTAATTTTGGAAATTTCGTATAAATTGGATAGTTCTTTTAAACCGTTCGATAGATTGTGTCATCTAACACCCAGGGTTTTAAGTTCAGCATCCATATGCGATAATGATTGTGGAAACTTTTGAGTAGTTCTCCTATGCGAAGGGCGTGTTAGAAACATAGAATTGTTTGATTAAGTGTTTTAAGAAGATTCGGGTAATTTTTTCTGGTAATGACTCAAAAAACTATAAATGCGTACGTCTCTACCGTGACCCTCCAAAAAAGTGCCAAATATGGAGCTACAACTTTCATAATTTCTAGCCTATTGGTACCCTTAAGGGATGTGCCCCCTGTAGAAAAGAAAAAAATTGACAGTTTTGTGACAATCTTAATACTTTAGTTGACTACTAGCACAAGACGTATGATTGATTTGATATGTATTTTCTCATATATAAACGAGTTTTTCTTAGCCAGAATACGTAAACGTAAAAAAGCCGATACAGACCAATTTAGTGCGAACATAATTCTTGTAAGCTAAATTACTAGCTCTCTTTTTGACAATAAAATGCATAACATTTTGTTTTTAACATTTACTTATAAATTTTCTATTTCAACATATCAGTATCAATTCCCTTCCATACGAATGACTCTTAGATTTACATCCAACCACAAAGACTAATGCATTTTACGTTTGTGTGCTATAAACTTTCTGCTTGAATGATTACTTAATGCATACATCATACATACATCATGTCGGTGTTCATTTCGATTATTTAAATAACTTCAGGCGCATACTTTTAATCAATTCTTCAATCATTTCATTGAATTATTATATCAAACATTCGTAGAATTCTTGCATTTCCAGCTCATGCTTTTAAATAATAAATAATATTTTTTTCTTTTTTTTTTCTTATTTCTACAACTTTAATTGAAATCAACAAGAAATAAAAAACACAAAAATCCATTCGATAAAAAGGACACATCGACTTGTCAGACTTAACTTCTACAAGAAGTGATTTCGTAAAGGATTTATTACGACATGAATATCGAAAATAAAGGTGAACACAAAAAAAAAAAAAAAAAAAAAAAAAAATAAAAAAACAAAAACAAAGCATGAGGAATTAAAGCAAAATCTATAAAACTGCCAGTAGGGGGATAAGGAGAAAGAGAGTATAGCAGAAGCACATCACAGTTCACTGCTATTATTTATGTTTTAATAATCATAGAAAGAGCAAGAATAAATTCAAAGTAGAGGACGGAAACTTGAAAAGTTTGATAAGGAATACTTAAGAATTTGTAGGAAAATCCATAACTGGCACTTTTTGCCTTTTGGATGAATTGTAGATTCGCATACAATACTTCTCGTTGAAGTGAACAAGATGCAGTACAAAAAAAAAAAAAAAAAAAAAAAAAAAAAACTGAAGTACAAACAAAGCGCTCTATTTTATTAACAATGACCGAAATGAGAAAGCAATATTATGGCCACCGAACACGCTTTTGAAGCCAATACAAATTCGTCATCATTTGTGCCCGATGGAAGCTGAAATTGAATTATTGATATGATGGAAACTACGAAAAAACTAGCAATAGAAGGCAGAATAGTTTTAAATGTAGAAGCTGGGGAATGTTTAATTTTTTCTGCATAGTTTGCCTACAGTTGGGTTTGATAAAAATTTGAATTTAATTTTTACTACAGCGGAAACTTTAGAGAAAAGCTGGGCCAACCATACTACTTTTCTTTTTATGGGAGGCAAAGGAATGTTTGATTTTGCCTTTTTGTGCAATGACCAATAGTAGTTTTCAAAGAAATTTGAATGCCATCTGGAAGAGTGAAGAAAATGCTAGAAAATCACTGAAAACTGGTCAGTAAAACACCAAATATGATTGTGATTTCATTTCGATTTATGGTATCGGAAACTGGTCAGTAAAACATAAAATATTTGTGATTTCATTTGATTTCGATAAAACACAAAATATTTGTGATTTCATTTGAATTTATGGTAACGCCTTCAAAATGGGCCTCTTCTGAAATAACGAATAACGAATCAATCATCAAAACATCTTTCAGACTTATTTTTCGGAAATGACTTTAGCTCTTTTTAGTCTTCTTAACATAGTATTATTTTCCACTAATTATTTCAAACCCGTTCCCCTGGTTGTTATTTCGCCAGACAGTAAAATGCTCGTTAATATATTCATAAAGGAGTATCTTTTTTGTCTTGAATCGTGCCTCGAAGTGGATATTTTGGATTTTGGGAAGAGAAAAAAATTCTGTCCGATCCATATCAGTTAAATATGAAGACTGCTTGATGATATTGATAGAGTTTTTGGCCTGAAATTCATTTACATTCATAGTCTTATGAAATGATGCATTATCGTGAGTCACAATCCATGAATTTCGTTCTACAAGTCTGGCGTTTATTGATGCATTTGGCCTTTTAAACGCCGTTTAAGGAAATATTGACATGCAAATAATGGTGTCTTCCAAATGAGCCCAAATCGAAAAAACCATTTCAGCGTCAATCAAAGATGAAAATAGTATTTTTGCGTTTTTTTTGCTTTGATTATCGCGATATTTTTGCCAGAAAGTCAGATGGTAAATACAAAATATTATTATTATTATATTATTATTACTATTATTATTATATTATTATTACTATTATTATTATATTATTATTACTATTATTATTATATTATTATTATATTTTCTGTTTACCATCTAACTTTTTGGTAAAATTCCGAGTGCAAAATATCGCGATAATCAAAGAAAAGAAACAGTCAAAACATTATTTTCACTTTTAATTGGCGTTCAAATGGTTTTTTTTGAATTTGGCTTAATTGGAAGACGTCATTATTTGCACGTCAATCTCGTATAGTCGTTTTTTTTTTTGTTATCACCAACTAAAATGTATTTTATGAATGTCAGAACGTGTAAGGATGTTTTCAGCCATCTTTACGCTATTGAGTTTTTGAAGAAAATGCATGTCTTTCCGAACCAGTCGAGCGGCAACGTGTTTTATACCCCAAAAATTTTATGAAAGTGATTGCCTCTGTAGTATTTCAATAATGCACAAATTTAGAATTTCCGAGCGGATACAAATTTCAGGTCTTCTGTGTTTCAACGTTTCGGTCAGAATGAAAATTCATTAACTTAATTGAAAAATATAACTGATTATTATAGAACAATAAAGGGTGTTCCAACAAGAATGCAAGATTTAAATTTTAAATAAAACACAGATATTTAAAAACAAATCGTGAAACTTTATTATATCGTAAAGTAGACAGAATGAGGTTATGTCTGGAACAACACATCGGGCAGATGGCCGCCGCAACTTTGCTGGCACACATGCGATCTTTTAATGAAATTTTTGATGACCGTTTTGCATAAATGCTGCGATATTTCATTAATGCAGCATCCAATTTCCTCTTTTAAGACTTGAGTCGTCGTCGGCTTATTCGCGTAAACCATCGACTTTAAAAAACCCCAAAGAAAAAAATTTAATGTTGTTAAATGGCACGATCTAGGCGGCCAATTCTGGGCTCCAAAACGCGAAATAATACGACCGGGAAATGACTGATGCAGCAAATTGAATTGTTTCTCTGGCTGTATGACATGTGGCGCCGTCTTGTTGAAACCACATGCCCTCCACATTCATTTCTTCAGTTCTAGGCACGAAAAAACTGATTATCATTTCACGATACCCAACACCATTGACTGTTTGCGCTTGACATGCCTCATTTTCATAAAAAAAGGTCCAGCGATTCCTCCAGCCCAAAATCCACACCACACAGTGACACGTTGAGGATGCATTTGCTTCTCGTGAATCACTCGAGGATTTTCCTCATCCCAAATGCGACAATTCTGCCCATTGACGAAGCCATCAAGATGGAAATGGGCCTCGTCACTGAAAATGATTTTATCGACAAAATCAGCATTTTCATGTTGTCTGTCCAATACCCAATTAACGAACTCCCTTCGCTGTCTATGTTCAGCTGGCTTCAGTTCCAGAGTCAGTTGAACTTTGTATGCATGAAGATGCAAATCTTTCGTCAAAATTCGCTGCATAGTGGAGTTGGAGACACCAATTTGCTGAGCTCGGTGTCGAATTGAGGTGAATGGAGTTTGAGCGACATCATCAGGTACAGCTGTGATATTTTCGGTCCATCGACCTGGTCGAAGGCGCGTTGTTATCTTTACATCACTAACAGACCCAGTTTTGGCAAATTTATCCATTAATCTGTTTACAGTTGACTCTTTTGGAGCATTATTGTGAGCCCAAATTGATCGCAATTTGCGAACTGTAGCCACAAAACTTTCACCATTTTGGTAAAACAATTTCACATTGAGAATGCGTAGTTGTTCATTCGTGTAGCGCTCCATTTTTACTAACGTCGTACCTTCCACTAGCAAACAATAACAATTGTTCAAATGTCAAACAATGACACTTCGAATGGCGCCAAATTTAAATCTTGCGTTTTTGTTGGGACACCCTTTAGTATAGTAGAATTTAGTTGCCATACCTCTCTCAAACTTAAATGATAATTTTAAATCATCAATCTGTTAACTTTATTGATGTTCATTTCAGTTGGAAATGTCGATGGTCTATCAAAGCGAGGCAGATATTTCATTACATGTCGTCGTCTTTGAAATGCACTGTACCGCTCATATGCACGTTTTATTAATGAAATTGATTTCCCATAAATCTTTTGTAAAATTTTCTGTAATTCGGCATATGACATTTCATTTGGAATAAAAAAAAAAATTGAAACAAATTCTTTATTTGATATTTTTGTCTATTGTAAAAATTGCAAAATACATTTCGGATGAACTGACAAAATTGGGCATCATCGACAAACCAAAAGTAAATCTGCGCTCAAATTCCACGTCAGTGTGCATTATAGATGTGCTAACTTGGCTACAAAAGGAATTTTGACAATTCGTTTAAATGAATAATTCCGGTCCTTCCTTTTGTAAAATGTACCGTATTCTTTATGTACCAAAAATTTTTTTTTTTAATGCGAATGAGGACAATATAAAGAATATGTAATGGAAAAGTATTTCATTTGTTTTAGAAGTATAATTCATATACTGCAGGGAATTTCTTTATTATCCTTTCAATAATATTAAAAATAAGCCCGATGATTGGGTAAGTCGATCAAATTATATCAGCGAAAATGTTGAGAATTTTTTTTTTTTTATCAGTAAGCAGATTTCTCTTTATGACAACGAACGGTATGAAAAATCGTGGGAAATGAGTATTATAAGCTGTATTGAATGGAGTTGACAACATTCAAATTCCTTGGCAACATTTTCAATGAAACAATGGAACAGTTAGTATCACCATAATGATCATCTCCATTATCAGATGAAAAGGAAATTTTTGTTTTGGGGCACATAGAAAAGGATTATTCCTTCCTTGTCGCATCTTCGTTGCTTCGCTACTACTGCTGCTGCTGCTACTGCAGTGTTTTCAGAGTAAGTTAGTCCTAAGCCTTCCATTGCTTATAGACCACATTTTCATATTTTTTGTTGAAGTATTCAATTTCTTCTAAAACCGCTGAGTTACTGTAATGATATTGTTTCCGCGGGAATGGAGTGTGGAGGCAATTATTATATTATATAATGTTAGAGGACGAGAAAAAGACACGAAAGAATTTCAATTACAAAAAAAAAAAAAAAAAAAATAAATAAATAAATTCTTTTATTTAGAGACATAGAAAAACTTCTGTTTCTACAGGGTGGCGCAATAGAACGTGCATATTGCATCATCTTTTTTTTGCGGGGTAGAAAAGGCGCGGGCGGGGGGCGCCTACATCGTTGGGTTGGCGGGCTCATTGGGTTTTAGTCGCTATGAATCACTTCGACGGGAAGCGTCGCGCATTTTGCGTGCGCGCATTTTACGAGAACTCTCGTTCATATATTGCTACTGGGCGACTATATTGTGCTGAATATGGACTACGGCGAATTAGTGAATCTCCGAATGCTAATTTAATTAAAATGTGAGTAAAGCGTTTTGAAGAGACCGGTTCAACAATTAAACCACAAGCAAATGGTCGCCCAAGAACATCTAGGACCGAAGACAATGTTGAGAAAGTTATGGAGTCAGTACGAGGAAATCCACAAATGCCGACTCGCAAGAGATCGTCTGTCTTACAATTATCGCGACGAAGTTTGCAACGAATTTTAACATTGGATCTTAAACTGCATCCATATAAGCTACAATTAACACAAGAATTGAAAGAGTCTGACTTCATAGCAAGGTTCGCATTTGCTAATGAAATGCTTAATCGATTTTCCAATTTTGACAATATCCTTTTCCCTAACGAGGCTCATTTCCTTATGAATGGGTTCGTAAACCGTCAAAATTGTCGTTACTGGAACAGTGAAAATCCCAAAATCAAACACCAGAAACCATTGCATAGTCCTAAAGTGACAATATGGACAGCAATCTCTGGCAGAGGAATAATTGATCCTTTTTTCTTCGAAAATGCGCGGGGCCAAAACGCCACGGTTAATACGGAACGCTATGTTGAGATGTTGGACAGATTTTTGGCTCCAGAAATTGAAAGTTCAAGAATAGTGAATTCCAGAACTTGGTTCCAACAAGATGGAGCTACCTGTCACACATCAAATGACTGCATGGCGGTGGTGAAGCAGATGTTCCCTGGCAGACTGATTTCGAAAAGAGGTGATATCCCATGGCCACCACGTAGTCCGGACTTGACGCCTCTTGACTTTTTTTTGTGGGGATACCTCAAACACAAAGTCTACAGTAATAATCCAAGAAACATCGTTCAGCTCAAGGAGAATATCCGTGGTGAAATGGCAGCCATTACACCAGTATTACTGAAGAAAGTTTTCAATAATTTTCGTTTGCGGTTGGAGGCGTGCCGTCGTAGAGAGGGTCACCATTTAGATGATGTTATTTTTTAAAAATAAACTCCATTTATTACTCTATAATGCCTTAGATTTATTTTAACCATACCTTTTGTATTTATTTTTTAATATGCCACCCTGTACCTTGGAGGGGGGAGTATTGTCGCCACTGAAGATAATGTTGACTGAACAGGTTAGATAACGGCTGATAACTGACTATTATGGGCATAGAATATGTTGAGAAGCAATATTCGAAGAATTTCGAATACCATTCGAAATGTAATTGATTCGAAGAACTTCGAATATCATTCGAAATGTAAATGATTCGAAGAACTTTGAATATTACTTCTGTCAAAAAAAAAAAAAACTAAGTTTTTCTCTTACAGTGGCGGTAATAATATTAAATACAATAATAACAGAAATGCGTTACAATCATACAATAGTAATATTAATTCAAAATTTAACAAATCAAAAATGTTTACAATTCTTCAGGTAAACAGATATTTTTAATGACTCAAAATAATACGCCGCTGCTTGTAATCGCCGAGACCAGAACCGTATTTTTTTTTAATTATTCATAATGGCTTGGAAAAAAATTGCAGCAGTAAAAATTTTGAAATTGAATGATGCATTAGCGAAACACGCTTTGATTCTTATTGGCGCCAATGTCAAGTTTAATATGAAATATTGAATATGTACAGGTTTAAATATTTTCCGGTTTCAAAACTGAAACCCTGCAAGGCTGTCAGTGTTAAATACCTGTTATCTAAAGCGTTATTTATTCAGCGAAAGGTTTGCCATTTACGAACATGAATCGTTCAGCAACCGAAGAACGCGTAAAAGTAATTGTACACAGATAGCGATAGATTGATAGGGATAATTAATATGATGGCAAAGGGAGTTGCGGGGAATCCTCTATTCAATCAATTTAATACCTCTCTCGTCGTAGTTGTGGAATTAAAATGTTGGACCGAATTGTGATTTATCCAATAGCGATGATCGTTAAGAGGACCAATTTCATGGTTAATTTCAACTAGAGAATTGAAAATTGGAACTTGTAATTGGGATTACATAATTTCACGGTTATGTGAAATTTTACAGTCATGTGAAATTATATACAATCAAATTGAACGTAAAGAAATTAAAAGTTGCAATAAATAAAAGATGAGAATTAGAATTAGTGCCAATTCAAAGGATTCCTATTCAGGCAACGAGTTGTGTTTGCCAGTTGAGATCTGATTTATAAGCGTTTTTTTTTCTTATTACAGAACTGCCGACGACGGTTAATTTCATATGTTACAATTCAGAATTCAGTTAAATTTAGTACACTTAATCTCACTACTTCATGCATTCAAATTTGAATTCATTCACAATGATATCGATACCAAAGTACATTTTAATGTACAAAAGGAAAGGTCAATGTTAATACGAAATTAAATGGTAAATATAAATATAAATAATCTTAAAATTATGGCTAAAATGTTGAAGTTTAGACAGTAGTTAAAAATTTCAACAAAAATGGTGACTCAAACGTGGGTACTTTTCCTGCATTACGGGGGGATTATGGTCCTCATAACCGGCCTACAATGCAAGGAATTGGCAACATTGTAAAGAAATTTGAAGAGACTGGAAACGTTATAAATGTGCTCAGGATACGTGCTCACTGCCGAAAATAACGCTTCTGTTGTTTATGGCATGAGAAATTTCCAGAAAGCGTAATTTCACATTTTGACAACGTCAATTGGCCACCAATACCATGCGATTTGACGCCATTAGACTTTTTTTGCGAGATTACATAAAATATCGTGTTTACGCTGATAATCGTCAAACGATGGAGCATTTGAAAACCAACATTCTTCAACATCTTCTTAGGTGGCGACTGGAATAGACATTCTTATCTAATATACACCGTCCGTTGAATTCCAAGCGCTTCGATCTTCTGTGCTTCTCCTGCAGTTCGTTATACCAAGCTGCGCCGTCTAACGAGTTTGTTGTCGAAAACTTTCCGTGCCGAAGCATTTGGGTCCATGCTCACAATATGTCTCAGCCAACGCAACCGCTGTATATTAATGCGTTTGACCACGTCGATGTTGGCATATAGCTCATACAGCTCATTGTTCATGCGACGCCGATACTCTCCGTTTACGATAATGGGTTCATATATTTTCCGGAGTATTTTCCTTTCGAAAACTGCCAGTACTGATTCGTCCGCTTGCATCATAATCCAGGATTCTGCGGCATATAACAAGACAGGTAGAACCAACGACTGGTCGACAGTCGGATTTTTGTTTGTCGAGAAAGGACTTTGCCATTGAGTCGCTTGCTTAGCCCATAGTAACATCTTTTAGCAAGCACTACTCTCCTCTTTATCTCCATGCTGACATCATTCGTTTTGTTTATAGCGGAACCGACGTAGAGATGAATTCTTCCATCACCTCAAAATTATAGTTGTCAACGTTTACACAGCGTCCCAAACGAGTAGAATCTTTATTCCTTGAAACCAATAACTTTCTTTTGTTCTCGTTTACCACCGGAGCCTTATTCGTTGCTTCCTTTTCGATGCTTGAGAAGGCTGCAGTAACATCTCGCAGTTATCTGCCAATGATTTCTACGTCATCTGCATATGCGACTAACATATGGCTTTTGTTAAAGATGGTACCAGTCGTGTTAACTGCAGATTTCCTCAACATCATCTTCAATAGTATGTTGAAAAGGTCGCAGGATAGACTGTCGCCTTGCCTAAATTTTCATTTAGTGTAAAAAGGCTCGCTAAGATCTTTGCCTATCTTTACTGAAGACTTCGTGTCAGTCAGCGTCATCCTCAAAGGCATGAACGCTTCTTAGGACTTCCAAACTCGGACATGACTTCATACGGGTTCTGCCATATCGGGCTAACGAAGGAATCGACGACTAATCGACGAAAAGATTATACGCATCGATCTGTTTTTCTCGGGTCTTCTCCAGAATTTGTCGTAGTGTGAATACCTGGCCAGTTGTTGATTTACCAGGTCTAAAGCCATACTGATAAGGTCCAATCAGGTCAGTTAGAATCGGCTTTAGTCTCTTACATATCACACTCGGCAAAACCTTATAAGCAATGGGTAAAAGACCGCGATACCGCAATAGTTTTTACCAACACTTGGATCGCCTTTTTTAAACACAGGACACAGTACACTCAAATTCCAATCATCGGGCATGTTTTCCTCGAGCCAAGTCGTATTTAGGAACTGATACAGGCTGTTTATCAGCTCATCGCTAGCAGTTTTCAATAGCTCTGCTAGCAGGCCATCTGCGCCCGCAGATTTGTTGTTCTTAAGCCGCAATATAATGTATGAAAAAGTGGTCGAAAATTACCTCTAAAGAATCTACTGCTGAAACCAATCCAGAGGCGATCAGTTAAATGATATTGTATTTTGTATATAATGGCAACATCCAAGTATTATAATGAAATAAAGGTTTCATTGAAATCATAGCTTTGTGTGTCTTTTATTTAAACTTTACTTTTAAAACCGTAGAATGGATAACCCGGAGTTTAAAATATAAATACAAGTTTATTTCATACATATGTTCTCGATAATTTCCTTGTGACATAGTCTGAAACATTTACGATTTAAGTGCTAAAGAGAGACAGAGAGAGAGAGAGAGAGAGAGGAGGGAGGGAATAGTGAGAGAGAGGGAAGAGAGACAGAGGGGAAAGAGAAAGAGAATACATTTAAATGGGCAAACATCTCTATGATATCATTGCTAATGGTCCCATTCCTTTAATGAATAAAATAACGAATAATGCTCATAGAGAAATACAAAGACCAATTAAAATACTTGTATTGGAACAGTGATTAAAAACGCTTAACTGAGCAATAAGTATTACTAGTATTGAATCATTACTGTATAGCTAAAATATGTTAACAAACCAGGCAATAACTAACTTGTACTTATGAAACTTTTCATAAATCTCCTTTCTACTTCTGCTGGTACTTATCATGCTCATCCTTCTTCTAGTTCAACATAAATTATTATATTTTCCAACTATTATTACGGCTTCTTTTGTAGTTATTCCTTTCACCGCAAATGCTCATACTCATACTTTGCTCCTCTCTCTCCAAGGTCCCGCAATATAACTTCATACTTTTTACGCTTTATTGTCTATGAAATGTTATTTTTTATTACCAACCCTTTCTGTGTGTTTTATTGTAACTCTCTTTCAGATGTAAACCACCAAAGCTTTAACAATAATTAAATTAATCTCTGTTTTTTTTATAACTAACCTTGAGCACTCTTCAGTTCATGTACCACGACCAAACGGCACTCAGGCATCATTATCAACCCGTAGAGAGGAGGAGCAAAAAAAAAAAAAAAAACACAACCTTTTGCATTGGCTCCCATCCCCATCACCTCCTCGTCGCTTCCTCACATAACATTTTTATGGAAAGTCTGCCAAGCGTATATCAAGTTAACTTTACAGTTTGCCAAGCAAACTGACGGCAAAAGGATGCCAGGACTATGGTAGCAAATTCATCAAGGATATGAAAACAACTTGTGGCACAACAATACTAAAGTCGACTAGATGAAACAAAGAAAACGCTTAAGCAAAAACACACATAAAAGACAAATCGAGAAATTGTAGCAGAAGGAAAACTACTAGTCGTAGGCCAAAGGATTACAAGCCTACAGTTAAAAATTTAACATTGTTATTTTGAGAAAACAAAAGAGTTGAAAGCAAAAGAAACGCTTCGCTTGAGATGATGCTTTGCGTTTTACAAGTTGTTAGTAGTATCTATTCCTATAAGGGGAGTAATTCATAAAAAAAATGTGAAAAGGAATAGATTTCATATCATGTATGTAAGCGTGTACGTGTATGTGTGTGTGTGTGTTTGAAGAGTTAATACTTATATGTAGTTGATATCTTAAAGGAAATGGAAAATAATTTTTAATTCTGATATTTTTACCAATGAAGTTCCTATTAGTATCATTCGTTATCGTAAAAGAATGTCTTGACTTATTCTGGTATTCTTATATAAGACGTAGTATAAAGAAATCCATTATTTTTCCAATAGAGAGATGGCTTTAGTAATCCGTATATCGCGTCGTGTAAGTGCTATCAGCTGACGATAGGTGGCGTTGGAAAGATTTCGTACTTAGAATACTGCTGACATAGTTTCGCGATTGCTTGACTCAGTGCCCTTTGAATGGGCATCAAACATGTTTACCATCAAAGAGAGACTTCATAATATTTTATAGTTTTTCTTCGATAAAAGCGAAAACACAAGGCAAGCGGCTGAAAATGTGAATATAACAACCATATCATAACAATAACCTAACATATAACAACCAATCACGCCAAATTTGGTTTCGTCAATTCCATTCCGGGAACTCTGATGCCACAAATGCGCCATTTTGGGCAATTGGCCTTCCAGAATAATTTGTCGAAAACTTCGATAGAAGAATGGAAATGACAAATTCGACCAGGCCCTGTATTTTGTGGGACCAGGTCGGTATTATTTATTACGAGCTGTTAAAACCAAGCGAAACCATCACTGGGTGTCGGTCTCACGTGGCCAAGTCCGTTAAAACCCAGCTGGAAACGCTATAATGGGAAGTCTTTCCACATCCGGCATATTCCCCAGATATTGCATATTCCCACATATTCCTCAGATATTCACTTGTTCCGTTCGATGGCAAACGGTCTGGCTGACCAGCAGTTCCACTCATATGGCGATATCAAGGAATGCCTAGATTCGTGGATAGCCTCAAAAGATGAACTGTTTTACCGAGACATAATTCGAGATTTGCCAGAGGGAAATGGGAAAAAGTAGTCGATAGCGATAGACAATACTTCCAATGAATCATTTGTAAACATGCTATCATAATGTTCTTCTGTGGCGACTGGAATAGACAGCCTTATCTATTATACGCTGCCCGTAGGAAATAATTCCAAGCGCTTCGATCTTCTGCGCCTGTCCTCCAATTCGTCACACCAAGCTTTGATAGCATTTCAAAAACCAGGTCCTTCCTGGTTTTTGGTCGACCTCTTCTGCGCCATCCATCGAGTTCGTTGTCGAAAACTTTCCGTGCCGGAGCATTTGAGTCCATCCGCACAGCTTGACCCAACCAACGCAATCGCTGTATATTAATGTGTTTGACTACGTCGATGTCGGCGTATAGCTCATACAGCTCATAGACCATGCGACGCCGGTACTCTCCGTTTACGATAATGGGTCCATATATTTTCCGGAGTATTTTCTTCTCTAAAACTGCCAGTACTGATTCATTCATTTCATTCAAGACGGGTTATCATAATAAAGTTGAATTTTTATAAAAAAAAAAAAACTTAGTTGAACACTTAATATTATATTCCCTAATCTTAAGCTATGTGACTCTTTTACTAATGACTTCAACACAATATTTTATAGGCAATTAATTGTTCTCAATGACCCGGATGAACTTTAATCCACTACAAACGAGAACGTACAGAAACAAAAGCAAAAACCGATTATAATAAAGCATTCTAGTTTCTCATAATTCAGTTTGCTGGTTTATTTTTGAAATCTTAATTGTCTTAAACAAAACTTTTCCATTAACGTTGTAGGTATAAAGAAAAAAAAGTAGTGAAATTGGATGTAGAAACATTTAACGAAAACAATCTGTAGTTATAAAAGAACTACATATATAAGGAGTATATGGATTTTTATTTTTTGAAACTCATTTATATTTTATATATCCTGTTTTATTTAGCTTCTCCTGGCGTCTTCCTCTCACTCTACCTTCTGCCTCTGTGTGATTGTGTGATTTTGTGTCCTTAGCTAAGTACTGTAAGCTGCAACAACTTTAGGTAGGCCATTTAAAACCAAACTGAGAAGGCTTATGACAATCTTTTCCCTCAACCTTGGCACTTGCAGTCTCTTTTCCTGGTGTTGCTCCATTTCCCAGAGATTTGCATATTAAATAGCTGGGAAAATGTATGTGTGACTGCTATATTCCTATATAATATGTATCACGTTATTATTTTCTTCTTTTTTTTGTTGTATTTTTAATTTAAGTGTTATAATATGCATTTAATTTTGCATCTCATTTTGTATTCTCCCCTTTTTTCTGCGTATTCAGCTAACTGCAGGATGCAGCATTCAGCAGCTGGCAGGGAGACGAGACGATAAAGTGAAATATAACAAAGATTTAAAGGATAAAATACAATGGTTGCGCGTGTGTGTGTGTGTGTGTGTGCGAGGTGTTTCTAGAGAAGATGTATTTTTTATATGAGTTTCTGAATTGGATTATGGTTGGAAGGTGAAAATATGTCATAGGCTACAAGAAAAAAAAA
>JAHXMU010000708.1:1227036-1239769 GCA_019455685.1 Philornis downsi | reverse complement strand
TGTGACTTCCAATAGTGCAGCTCTTTGCTATTCAGAAATAATTTAAATTAATCATAAGTACTCAACGTAGATCCTGTAGCCGTATGATATTTTTTTATTGTAAAAAGTAATCATACGTATAATAGTACACATAAATATTAATCATACGTTGTGGTGAGCAACATTTTCTAATATATTTATATATACATATCTGTAGAAACCAGTATAGAAAATTCCGATAGTTAAACTGATTTACAGCCACCTTCAGCCAACGTTCTCTTGCATTGCTCCAACAATGTGATGAGTGTCCGAATGGGCGTTGTAAATCGTTGTATCCTTGTCAGAAAACACTCCGAATTGAAACACAATAAAACAAAACAAAATGTATCTTTCTGATGATGTCCTTCGCTTAAAAATTATAGAAAGACTACTCATCTAACCATCTAAGGGATAAGACAATGTGGTGAATTTTCACTGGAAAAACTACGTATTCTAATTTTGAGCTAAGTTATATCGATTTTAGAGCAATTGAATAAAGGATATGAATATAGAAATATATGCGTTTATATTGATAATTTGTATAGGAGGGTGCAGTTATTCGAACGATTTTCTAAGCGGTAGAATAAATTTCGATAAATCGGCCAATTTGTGTGGCAATGCAGCTCATATTCATTTTCAGAACTTAGTTCTCCAAATGATGTTGGGCAAATTTGACTGAATTCTCTTCAGAGAGCTCCTCACGTTCAGTGAGATTATACGCTTTCAAAAACTCACTTTAGATTATATTGCGGAAAATTGGAAACTTCATAAGGAAGGTACTAGGAGGGATCTGGCAATGGTATTAGAATAATTTAGCAATGGGCCCCATTTTCATTAAGACACCCTTATTTGGTGAACGCTTAAAGCGTTTGAAATTTGGCTAAATTTAGTATAACCAGAAAAAAGACATGAACCTTAAAATATATAGACTTAATAGTTTACTCACGGACATACCAAAAAGTGCATATCAAAACTGCTTCGAAGATTGAAAAAAAAAAAACGCTAGCACAAGTGTATTATATCTGAAGGCGACTACTTTGAAGGAGATAAAATAAAAGTTGATCTATAAATAAATATTTTTTGAGAAAGATGAAAATTCACCCTAATTTTTTGAACACATCTCGTATATATAGCTGGTGGCGTACATATACCTAAGAATCGATTCATTTACACAGTGGTCTGAACTTGTCATGGAACTTGAAATGCTTTAACCTTTTGGGTCGATACAGATTCGGCTATTATCTAGAAAAAAGAAAATTAAACATTTTAAATCTTAAAGCGCCTTCCGATTTTATAGCTAATTTGGTGCATGCATTTCGATGTCTTCTTCTTCGGCGGCAACTGGAATAGACATACTTATCTATTATACACCACCCTTGGAAATTAATTCCAAGCGCTTCTCCTCTAATTCGTCACAACAAGTTTCGATAGTATTTCAAAATTCTGCTCCTTCCAACGGAGTGTTGGTCACCTTCTTCTGCGCCGTTCATCGAGTTCGTTGTCGAAAATTTTCCATGCCGCAGCATTTGGGTCCATCCGCACAACATGACCCAGCCAACGCAATCGCTGTATATTAATGCGTTTGACAACGTCGTTGTCTTCATATAGCTCATACAGCTCATTGTTTATGCGACGCCGATACTCTCCGTTAACGGTGATGGGGCCATATATTTTTCGGAGTATTTTTCTCTCAAAAACTGCCAGTACTGATTCATACGCTTGCGTCATAACCCAGGATTCTGAGCTGTATAACAAAGCAGGTACAACCAAGATCTCCTACTGTCGGATTTTTCTTTGTCGAGAGAGGGCTTTATCATTGAATCGCTTGCTTAGCCTACAGTAACATCTGTTAGCAAGCAAAACTCTCCTCTTTATCTACATGCTCACATCATTCGTTTTGTTTACAGTGGAATCGAGATAGATGAATTCTTCCCCACTTCAAAATTATAGTTGTCAACGTTCACACAGCGTCCCAAACGAGTAGACTCTTTGTTCGTTGAAACCAATAACTTTGTTTTGACCTTGTTTACCACCAGACCCATTTTCGCTGCTTCCTTTAAAATGCTTGAGATGACTGCAGCTTTCCTCATAATCATCTCTATCAGTATGATGAAGAGGTCGAACGATAGACAGTAGCCCTGCCTAAATCCTCGTTTGCTGTAAAAAGGCTCGCTAAGATCTTTGCCTATCTGTACTGAAGACTTCGTGACAGTAAACGTCATCCCACATAGACATATAATCTTCGTACTAATTCCAAACTCGGACATAAGCTCATACAGTTTTTGCAGTATCAGGCTGTCGAAGGCAGCTTTATAATCGACAAAAAGATGGTACGTGTCGATTTGTTTTTCTTGGGTTTTCTCCAGAATTTGTCGTAGTGTGAATATTTGGCTAGTTGTTGATGTACCAGGTCTAAAGCCACACTGATATGGTCCAATTAGGTGAGATAAAATCGGCTATAATCGTTCACATATCACACTCGACAATATACTATCATGAGTTAACATTAACATGATCATTATCAAACTAACTGCTCTGAGAATTTCATTCATAGCCTGTGCCTAAAACTACGTCTCCAAAGTTGGAGTATGAAATTATAAGTTAATCTCGAACTCTAGAAAAAAGTTGTATTGAGTAGATATTTATTCATTTAGATTTAAACAAATTAAGTTTTAGAAATTTTCATGGAATATTGACAATTTCTCTTGCCATTCCAAATGGAACCACAATTCCGCGATTATGTATCTTTTTTTCCATGAATTGAAGTCGTACAACGCATAAAGTGACATTTCATTGTCAGAATTATTTTAAATATACTCGAGGCTTTCAATTGACCTTTAAAAGTTATTACACATACATAAAGAGCATTGCTAACCTTTGAATACAAACGTTAGAATAACACATCAATTACATCAAATGTCATATACCACAAATAGCCCAAGGTGTATCCCAAAGGCAATGCGTAATAAAGAAAGTATAGAACTGAAGAGAAAGTATTATGAACGCATATAAATGTTAATGGGGTGTGAGAAGGTCAAACGGCCGCCTCAAATATGTAGCAATTGAGTGCTGAGACCGCACAAATGTAAAATATCACGGCATACGCCTTAATACTAAACAGGATTATTGTCTATTTTGGTAAAATAATAATGAAATAAATAAATTACACTGAATCGAATTGATTTAGCCACATTTGTTGAAATATACCACCAATCTCTTTGGTACATAAGTCGTAGTCATATACGTATATTGGCATTTAATAACACATAAACACATAAAATAAATTTGAACAATTCATATGTGCAAACATATTTGGGGGCAGGCAATTGAAGTGGTATCAAATTTACACTGCTGCAACAAAACGGTTAATGACAGCGCGCTCATTCTTTGACAGGCAAAAGTCTGTTAGGTTGTTTATATACGTACTGAAGTATATTGCTTTGTCTGCTCTTAGCATGGGACTCAATAGTACTGGTAGCATCAAAAACATTGCGGAGTTGGACATCCAAAAACAGCAACGTCGCCGAAAGTAGTTGGACTAGTTGGAAGGCCAGAATTCAACGTAAGCCTGGACAGAACGCTGTACAATTTGTGAAAGATTTCAATGTGTCTGCTCGTAACATTGGGCTTAATGATACTGGTAGCATCAAAAACATTACGGAGTTGGACATTCAAAAACGGCAAAATCGCCGGAAATGGTTGGACTAGTAAAGGCCAGAATTCAACGTTATCTAGGACAGAACGATGTACAATTTGTGAAAGATTTCAATATGTCTGCTCGTAGCATGGAACTCAATAATACTGATAGCATCAAAAAAGTTGCAGAGTTGGACATCCAAAAACGGCAACGTCACCGCAAATGGTTGGACTAGTGAAAGCCAGAATTGAATATAATCCAGGATAGAGCGCTGAACACTTTGTGGAAGATTTCAATGTGTCTGCTCGTAGCATAGGGTTCATATACAAAAAAGTGAACTGCTACTAAAGCCCCACAAAATAATACATTAACTGACTATGAGGTGTAAGGGAATTATTGGGGAAAATCAATAAATGTATGTTGGACATTTTCGGTTGACATCCACTTCATATATGCATAAACTAGTTATACATTGATATATACACAGCTGGTGGCATACAAATAGCATCGATTCATTCACACAGTAATTTGAACTTGTCATGAAATTCGAAATGCTTTAACCTTTTGGGTGGATATAGATTCGGCTATTATCTATAAAAAAAAAAATAAAACGTTTGTAATTTTAAAGCGTCTTCGAATTTTATGGCTAATTTGGTGTATGCATTTCAATATACCATCACAATTTAACATTAACATGATCATTCTCAAACTAACTGCGGTGAAAATTTCATTGAGATTAGCCTGCCAAATGGTTGGACTAATGAAAGCCAGAATTCAACATAATCCAGGATAGAGCGCTGAACACTTTGTGGAAGATCTCAATGTGTGCTCGTAGCATAGGGTTCATATACAAAAAAGTGAACTGCTGTTAAAGCACCACAAAAATACAAAAAGGCAGTTCGCTTAGCAAGGGGAAAGGTATTAAAGTATTTTAAAGTTGGTGGAGAGTGGTGGTATTTCCTGATAAAAAAAAAATTTTTAGCTTCAACAATATTAAAATAATTTAAACTATCAAATCAAAAAACAATTTAGCTCAGCCAAAGAAAGAGAATGTATCGGTGACAGTTTGTACGGCAACAACAGCCACAGGACGCTCACCTCTTATTTTCATTGTACAGGGCATAAAGGTAAATCAACAAAAATCGATGCTTTGTTATCTTGGGCATATAAATAATTCGATAGAAATCATTGGGTTGCACCAACCAAGTTCGTGAAATCCAATTTTTTTTTTCAATGAAAAAGTTCTTAGCTTCATTTCTTTTCAATGATGGCCACCATGCTTCCCGGATTTAAAACAAATGGATTTTTTCATTTGGTCCATTATAGAGGCCGAAGTATCAACTGAAAAATATGACATGATCAATGCCTTATAAATTAGTCTTTGTCGAGAATGAGACAAAATGCCGTCAGAACACAGATTCTTGTAGAGTTTGAAGTCTTCCTAGACAGACTCGATATTATTATCCACTCTAAAGGTAGCTAAACCGAACAATAATATGTTTCTCTTAAAATATGAAATAGTTAAATGATATATTAAAGTTTTTAAATAAAAAAAATCAAAATTGACAAAATTACAGCATTTAATTGACAAAACTTTGAGCGCCGCCGCCTCGTAACGATGCTATCATATAATAATGATTAACAATAAAATAAAATGTGAATATTTGCATCAGTTTTTTTTTTTGTGAAATTCCATAAAAATGTGCCCCACAGCAATGGCAGCAACAATAATAATAAATGATATGAATATTAAAAGAAAATATAAACACAAATTATTTTAATATTTATGATGTGTGAGCTACAGATATAATTTACGAACCCATACACACACATGGCCACACATCTACAGAGATGAAATGACAAAAGGACAGACAAAATTCCAGACAGACGCCCAACAATATTCAACGTTATGGTGGCAAATACGTTACGAGCAGTAAATTTATTTAAAAATATGCGCGAAGAATCAAGTGTTATTTTTCCTCGCTTCCGTTAAAATAACAATTTAATTTATAACGAATAATTAATAAATTATTTATCGCTATTATGATATATAAAAAAAGCAAATGTTATAAATATGTATAATTTATGGACACACGCAGATGTGCGATTAAAGGGAAAATGTGCGAATTTTTATAGGTTTAATGATCAAATTAACCAAATTAACAATTGTAATGACTATTGAGAATGAGTGTTTCTGAAATTGAAATTGTATAGAAAACAGTTTAGTAAGTGAATTTGGAAGTATGATAAGTATTAAATTGGGCTTAGATTTCTAAAATCACACTCATAGTTTCCATTGAAGACTATTCAAAAAATATAGCGTTGGCAAAGCACTGTTTGTTGAAGGCCCCAAAACACGGTAGTTGAAAAAAATATATGGGAAGCGGTTTGCCAACGCTTGCAAAATATTTTTCTTTTGCCAATATCTGGTTTATAGCATTTACGATTAATGCTTAATTTAATTTAAATTTATGAAGTAGTAGCGTAGTAATAAATTTCAATGCTTTGTAATTTTTACCACCTACAGTTTCTCTAGTAAACGTTTTCGAAATATGATTGACATTTGTGAAAATTTATAACATAAACAAAGCACTGACTTGTTTACAACATTTCATCAAAGTCTGCTGAAAGAAACGTCGTTTCCAAAATACAAAATTGTGGGTGAATAGAAAATTTCACAGCGATTATTCTACAACAAAAATTTACTGCATTGTTTTTTTTCCATTTACCAAGTGTATAATTTCTAATACATTTCGTACATTTTAACATTTTAATGCATTCTTGCTTTATATAATTTAAAAATAAGTTTAAATTTTTAAATTTAAATTTCTTTAATAAAATTTTTGAATAAATTTTAAACTTAAATTTAAGCTAAATAAAGCAGCGATGCGTTAAACTACGAGTATATAATTTAAAAATAAATTTAAAATTTTTGAAATTTTAATTTTTTTTTTATAAAATTTTTGAATAAATTTGGATCTTAAATTTAAGCTAAATAAAGCGGCGATGCGATAAATTATATAATTTAAAAATAATTAAAAATTTTTAAATATAATTTTTTTTAATAAAACTTTTGAATAAATTTTAAACTTAAATTTAAGCTAAATAAAGTGGCGATGCGACAAACTACGAGTATAATATAATTTAAAAATAATTTTAAATTTGTAAATTTAAATATTTTTAAAAAAATTTTTAAATAAATTTTAAACTTAAATTTAAGCTAAATAAAGCGGCAATACGATAAACTACGAGTATATAATTTAAAAATAATTTTAAATTTTTGAAATTTAAATTTTTTAATAAAATTTTTTAATAAATTTTACACTTAAATTTAAGCTAAATAAAGCGGCAATGCGATAGACTACGAGTATATAATTTAAAAATAATTTTAAATTTTTGAAATTTAAATTTTTTAATAAAATTTTTTAATAAATTTTACACTTAAATTTAAGCTAAATAAACGGCGATGCGATAAACTACGAGTATAATATAATTTAAAAATAATTTTAAATTTAAATTTTTTTAAAAAAATTTTTGAATAAATTTTAAACTTAAATTTAAGCTAAATAAAGTGGCAATGCGATAAATTTAAATTTAATTTTTTTGCAATAACATTATTAAATAGAATTGAAATTTAAATAAATCGATTAATTTAAAATAAATTGAAATTTCACTCGTTTTCTGGCCTCAATGAGACCAGTATTTTTGCTAAGATTCTACCGAATACGCATCAAGAATAACCGAAGTATCTTATATTTTTGGTTCTGTTATTTTTTTTTTCTTATTATTTTTTTTAATTTCATTTTTAAATTTAGTTTTTTTCCATTATATTCAGTTTCTTTTTTTTCCATTATTTAATTTTAACTTAGTTTTAAGGATATTTATGAGAATATCTTTGTTCGCGTAAATAAAAGACTCGGAAGCAAATTCGATTATGTTATTAATTTATTTTAAAAAGTCTTATTGTAAAACTTCTAGATAAAGCATAAAGCTGTAAATATCTGTATCTGGACAATACGCTTTAATACTAAGATTTCTTTAATCTGTTAATTTGTTTAACTAACTCCTAAATTGTTAAAGAAAGTCTCTATAGAACAATGACAATTACAATTTAAATTTTATTTCAAATATTTAATTAAAAAAGAATATTAGTTTAAGTTAAATTCAGTCTAAAATTAATTATTTTCTAAATAGGCCCGTCAAATTTCTTATCTATTTAAATTGTTTGCACTTAGAGAATATCTGTAAACCGATTATACATATGTGAATTAGATGCTATCTTAAAACATTCAATATCCATTCACTGAACTTGCCTTTATATCAACGATAAGAACAGAGAATTGGTTTCCCCCAAAAATTCCCTTTCACTTCGTCGTCAATTAACGGCCACAGAGGTTAATTTATGGTTTTATCTATTGTACATACATTTCGAAAGTATATTTTTTGGCGCAATATTCTTCGTCTTAAGCGGCGACTGGAATAGACATACATGGACAGCGTTCCAAACAAGTAGACTCTTGGTTCGTTGATACCAATAACTTTGTTTTGTTCTCGTTTACCACCAGATCCATTTTTGCTGCTTCCTTCTCGTTGCATGAGAAGGCTGCAGTAACATCTCGTAGTTTTCGGCCAATAATGTCTACGTCATCTGCATATGCAAGTAACATATGGCTTTTGTTGAAAATGGTGCCAGTCGTGTTAACTGCAGGTTTCCTCATAATCATCTCCAACAGTATGTCGAACCATAGACTGTTGTCGAATCATAGGCTGTTGCCCTGCCTAAATCCTTGTTTTGTATAAAAAGATTCGCTAAGATCTTTGCCGGTGCAATCTAACCCCGGAAAACAATTTTTGTAATGGGAACCCTCAACATTAGTTTTAGAATACCTATTAGATCTTACATGTAATCAATGCAAAAGCAGTATTCCAGAATTTGTTGCACGTAATATTTATGTGTGAAAAAGAATAATTTATAGGAAAATTCAAGCAAATCGATTCAATATTTTAAAATCCTATAAGAAGAATGCTACTCTGAAATGACATATTGTACAACTATTTCGAAAGAACTGGTTTGTATTCTACTTTTGTATGGAAGAACTTGTTGGTTTCGGGACACTCGTAAATAAAAGTCATAGATGATAGAATCAAATTTAAAACATATTCTGGGGCAATATAAGCTGTTCTTCAATCAATTATTTGCAGCAGAAAATTTCGATAGCTTGATAATGATATTATTAATGTTATTTGTGATGGTGTATTGAACTTTTTATATCAGCAGACAATTCCAAATTGCAAATGTTTTGAATTTTCTTCTTTGTTCGGTAATAGACCAATTAGTTATCACTCATAAGCTATGATACCTTTGTGACTGAATAAAAGACGTATATTTATCTAGTTCTAGGTAGTTTAAACATATGTAAAGCTTATATCAACATCCGTTCAGTGAACTTGCCATTATGATGATGGCAAAGTTTTCATGTTTAATTTATAAGTTTGTCTACCAGTTTCCAATTTCAGAGGCATAGTTTTAGGCGCAGGGTAATGCCCATGGTATCGCAGATTTAGTTTGATATATCGAATTTGTAATTTTACTAAAAGTGGGAATGGTTATCGTTTTTTTTTAATTGTCTTCCACCTCATTGTTATTTAATATAATTGCCAAAATTGTAAAAGCTAATTTATGGTTGCATTTATTGTGCTTGAAATTTGGATATATAATTTTAGGCGCTGGTAAATTTAAGTGAAATTTACAGAGCCGTGTATTTGGTAATGAATTTATCAATAGTTATTGGTGATGGGATGAAGTTCACATACCAAATTAGTTGTAAGATATATGGGTTCATTTTCCAATAAAAACGCCCTTAAGTTTTCGTTTGATAATAATCTATTGAGGCAACCACAGACGGTTAGAACACGCAATTATTTCATGTATGAACCGTGCGTTTGAGCTTCGAGTGAATACACTCATCATTTTTAATGTGTTTGACGATTGCACCCAGTAGTCGAGCAACCGACAAATATAGTAGAAACTAAAACAGAAACAAATGAATAAATAAATATACAAATACATAAGTAAAACCTAACTTACATAACTGTCGGTAAACTGTAAGACCGGTTGAGGGAGTCTGGACATAAATCGTGTTTAAGCTCACGGAATATCCATGTTTAATTTTAAAACAAAATATATTTTCGAGTATACTCTAATCACGTTTTTTTGTAATTTAATTTTGTACTTTTGTAATTTTTGTAATTTAAATATTGTATCTATATTCTTTACAATGCATTAGCGTAGTAGTTGATATCACTCACTGTCTTCCAATTTTCAATCTCTACGTATCTCATCGTTATCTTATTGTTGCAGCTTATTTACACCACCACTGTTAGTTTTTTTTTTTGCCAGGATATCTCCGTTCGATGCTATTAATCTCTGTATCTTTATAATTGTTCTTTTTCCAGGTTTCTATTTCGTCTACTTGTTGTCTTCTTTCCCCCCAAATTTCTTCTCCGATATCGTGATGTTTACATGTTTCCAAATCTTGTAAACACAATAAATCACCCAAAATTTAAAATGTCTCCTAAAAGTATACAACACCACCACCATTACCACCATATCTTGAGATACGACGCACACAGAGTATTCATTATGATTTGTTGTTGTTGTAGTTGTTCATTCTCTGCGTTGTTTACCGAACTGTTTGTGCTATTACAAGTACTTGTGAGAAATTAACGATTATGGTAGTTGTTTCCTGCTGTTTGAACAATTTCAGCAGAATGTAAAGAATTCGCCTGTGTATGCCAGTGCACTTACTAGGTCGCTGTATATTGGTTTTCGTCCTGCGGATTCGATAGCTTGCTTACGTACAAGTGTGCACGTGCATATGTATACGTGTATTTTTTAATATGCAATTTGTTTTTGTGTGTAAGAGTTGTTGTTAAGTTTTTTTCTGTCTCTGTCTCGAACTTCGTAGTCTAGAAAAAAAAAAAAAAAAATAGTTCAAAACTATGAGTGTGATTTGAGGAGAGTGAATACAAAACTAACTGATAACGAGGCTGGGTATGAAAAATTGTATGTCTGGAGAAGTGAACTTAATCATAATTTAAAAGTCCAGTATATAAGTGAAGTAAAAATGCCTAGATGCCGTGGCAGCATCCCATCATTAAAGCCGTCATTAAAGAAAAATTGTAGAAAGTATTTAAAGTAGCTCTTTGCTGGCGTCCGTCTTTACTTACTTAGTTTTCTAACGCCATCAAACCTAATCCGATCGCATTTATATAACATGAGATATTGATTACTTGTGCCACCTATAGGAACAATAATGAATATCTTTCTACTACGCCTTTGAATGCTTTTTAAACAAATTTGAATATTTCAATATATTTCTATGTACTGAAATAATAAATATTCAATTGAAAAAAAAGAATGACATTTTTCGAAAATTATTTACAGATTGCTTTGTGTGGCTGCAAATTGGAAATATCAATTATTACCGTTTTGGACATACGACGATGAATGCTAATTGCTAATTTATAATAGTCAATTTGCATCAATTTCGATCGCCTTCAGTGTGCTCGAGAAAGATTCTTCCAAATAACTTTCTCAGCTTAATTTTCTCCCCACTTTAATTTCCTTTCCTCGTTATGCTGTTCACATCTTTGACTCCAAATAACTCGTGTTCCCTCTTTCGAATATAGTTTTGTTTCTGTTTGTTTTCTGTGTGGTGGTAACTTTGACTTTTTGCAATTGTGTTGTTATCTTGGTTTAGAGACAAAGGACTACAGCAGAAAGCACATAAGTTTCATTCTTATGTTTTCTCAATTTTTGTACTTTTGCTGTTAAGTGCATAAATTAGTTTAACTTATACTTGTTTACCATAACGGCGGCAAAAGAGACCAAAACTTTGAAACAACGTGCGATGCACACATGCACAATAAGGTGACCATTATTTGTAAGGAAATGTTTATACGGTATAGTAAAAGGAAATCCTTTATTTTTACTATAGATGGCTATGGTAGTCTGTTACTCGATTTTATTAGGATAGATGGCGTTAGAAAGATAAGATTTTATGTACACATTCACAATAAGGTGACCATTATTTGCAAGGAAATGTTTATATGGTATAGTAAAAGGAAATCCATTATTTTTACTAAAGATGGCTGTGGTAGTCTGTTACTCCATTTTGTTAGGCTAGATGGCGTTAGAAAGATAAGATTTTATGTACACGTGCACAACAAGGGGACTATTATTTGTAAGGAGATATTTATGAGGTATAGTAAAAGGAAATCCATTATTTGTACTATAGATGGCTGTGGTAGTCTGTAGCTTGATTTTATTATGCTAGGTGGCGTTAGAAAGATACGATTTTGTACTCAAAAAACTACTTAAACAATTTAGCGATTGCTTGACCCTGTGTTGGTAGAGCGTTCGCTGAGAAAAGGCACCAGCAAAGAGAAAATACGATATAGTTTACAGTTTTTTTCGGTAAAGGCGAAAGGTAAGTCAGGCGGCTGAAAATGTTAATAGAATTTATAGTCCTGATGCTGTAACAACCAATTATGCACAATTTTGGTTCCATTGATTTTATTTTGGTAATATCAATGCCAAAGACTTGACACTCTCTGGAAGGCCAATTGTTGAAAATGTCGATGAAACAATGGAAATCGTCAAGTGCGACCGTTATGTATGAATTGTTTTGATAGCCCAGAATCTAAACATTGAATAGACTACAATTTGGAATCACTTGAACATGGCTGGATACAAAAAGAAACTCGATGTATGGGTGCCACATCAGTTAGTGCATGGATAGAGTTTCTCTCAAGGATAGAGTCTCCATCTGCAAATATCTTCGGAGTCGCATCAAAATCGACCAACTTCCAAAGCAGGCGGTAACTGCTGATGTAAAATGGATCAATCATGATAACGTCAAGCGAAAACAGTCATGGTCGGATCGAGATTGAAACGGCAAGTGTTAATGGCTAGGATGGTATTGCTGTGTATTTGGTGGAATTGACAGGGAATCATCTATCTATGAGCTGCTTCCATTTGGCTGAACTCCCAATTAGAACCTGTACTCTCAACAA
>JAHXMU010000708.1:1203190-1220567 GCA_019455685.1 Philornis downsi | reverse complement strand
ACCAGTACTTTTTGAGATACAGGGACAAATGGATCAGTGGTTTCCCCCTAAGGATAAACGCGCTACCCACTACCCTTAAATTTTAAGCTTAAGTTGACTTTTTTAAACTTTCTTTTTATTATCTTATTTTTCTAAATGGATATCGTCCATACGTCACAGTGTTTGAACTGTATTGAAGAATAAATATTACTCATACGTAACATTGTAATGGGGGGAGGGGGATATACAAAATTGATATCACTCATACATCACAGACTTACACTTCGGTAAGTTGGTAGCAGTTGTAGGGAGCATTGTCTTCAAATATATTAATATATTGAACGGGAAAGAATATCTAAATTTTTAACCAGCGCTATGTAAAGAGAGGTGGGAAAATGCTTTCGATTGTAGCCCATGAAACTATTAAATTCCTACTTTTAAATAGGTTATTCAATATTTCTGTCAATTTCTTGTTTATTTATTATATTTATCGTATATCTTTCTATATGGATTTCATATTTGATGCAGATCATCAATGTGAAACAAATTAAGTAGTTCAACTTGTGGGTTTCGCTTTCCAGTGCTTTTCGACATTTGTAGCACATTAATTTTTGGGGTTTTTACAAATTATTGGTATGAATTCTTACAGATATTGTTTGTATTTGTAATAAGAGATGTGCTAGTATAGAAATTGTTTTCCCTCGCCCTACTGATTGAAACTAGAAGTTTTCATTAATGACCCAAAAAATGTGTTGCACGTATAAAATAAATATCTTGCAACACATAAAAAGGTTACAGAAGGTTACAGCTTATTTGCTTATCTGAGATAGATATCCAATTTCGTTGTTATGAGAGCAACGTGTAGTTTAGTATCAGTTATTTGATTCGAATTCTTCTAACGATGACTTATTTATGACCTCTTGTGGGCCAAGACAATATACCTCCTGTTAGTGCCACATTAAATCACAAGATTACATTAATTTTCATGTTCTTAACTCTGTTATTTCAGTTTATTTTCAATGATTTATAACACTCTTGTCAAGTGAGTCCCAAAGAGAAAATACAAAATAAATCATATCTACGAAATCTTCTAAATAAAGTTCGTGAACAAAAAACATGCATAATTCTTGAGGCCAAGGATTAGGGATACATAAATGATAACCAAAAGTCAAATT
The DNA here is from genome assembly GCA_019455685.1 of Philornis downsi. NCBI lineage: Eukaryota > Metazoa > Arthropoda > Insecta > Diptera > Muscidae > Philornis > Philornis downsi. The sequence continues at coordinate 1,219,413 of JAHXMU010000708.1, read as the reverse complement.
GGTCATAAGATTATCACAAATTTACCCTTTACGTAGATCTCTAAAATTTATAGAGGGAAGCAAAAAAGACCCCTAAAAAATGGAATTCATTCAGTATCATCATAAAATATAAATTAATTGTGTGGATATGTTTAGGAGCAAACAGCAAATAAAAGAAAGAAAAAAAAAAAGAAAAACAAATCCTAGAATGATTTGACTTAACTGTGGGTCGTTTTGTTGCTTTACATTCCAATTCATTTTTTGCCTAGACTCGTTTATGTGAATTATTGTCCGGATTTAGGAATTGGGGGTAAGCAACCAGGAAAAACCCCTTTTTTCCTGCACATTTTATGACGTTTAAGAAGTTTTCTTTCGGTTTGTTTGTGCTTTGTGAGTTGTTTTTTGCACCACAATTTCCAATTTCTATGTAAATTTTGAATTTTTTTATTGCTGGGAGGAGGACGATGTCACCAAAGTGACTGGAAATTGTATACACTGTATAGTGATTGCGAATTTAGCTTGTCATTTGATTGGTAACCAAAATGTTGCATGTTAGAACTTTGTCTAAAAATAATATTCCTCGAAGACCTTTGAAAATGAACTCTTAAAATAAGTAATGAATGACGAAGCTTCTCCGTTCGTGGAGGTCATTTAAATTCAATTACACTGACCTACAAAATTTAGAAAAAATTGACTGTAGAAACGAAGCATGTTTTTTAATTAATCTGGGTGCGCTGAATTCGAATCGGCCATAATAATTGCGTTAACACGTCTTACTCATTTTGTATCGCATGCTAGTCAATACTAACACTACAATTTCAAAATTATTAATTTGACAGAATATTTGGTTGGAAAAAAGGGATATGAAATACCAGAATCATTAAATTATATATATTTACAATATTTTGGGTTTGCTGTCAGAGACTTGAACAAACCGTGGGCAGAACCGTTGCTGAACTGTTATACGAAATGCGATCAATAAGTAACCATTATTTATAATTTTTTTCAAAAAGTACTTATTTATTCATAGATTTCTGTTTTATTTTCTTTAAAGTAGTCCCCCTCAGATATAATACACCAGTGCCAGCGTTTCTTCTAATCCTCGAAACACTTCTAAAATGCGCTTTTTGGTATCGCCAACAGCTCCTGTTTCGATTTTTCTTTTATCTCCTTCTTAATCGTAGCAAAACGCTTTCCTTTCATCGGTGTCTTCAGTTTTGGGAAGAGAAAAAAGTCAGCGGGGGCCAAGTCCGGTGAATACGGTAGTTGAGGCATGATTGCGGTTTTGTTTTTGGCCAAAAACTCACGCACAAGCATCGATGTGGGAGCTGGTGCGTTATCATGGTTGAAAATCCATGATTGGTTTTTCTACAATTCTGCGCGTTTCTGACGAATTGAATCGCCCAAACGCCGCCTAACTTCAGGGTAGTATTCCTTATCGACCGTACAACCTTGTGGCAAGAATTCATGATGCACCACGCCATTGAAATCTAAGAAAACAGTGAGCAAAATCTTCACATTTGATCAAACTTGGCGTGCTATTTTGGTCTTGGCTTATCTGGACGCTTCCATTGGGATGATGGGGCTTAGGTTTCGATGTCATAGCCATACACTCATGATTCGTCACCAGTTATGATCTTTTTGAGGAAATCTGGATCGTCGTTGACGACGTTCAACAGCTCCTGAGCGATGTCCATGCGACGTTGTTTTTCCTCAAAATTTAGCAATTTTGCAACAAACCTCGCTGCCGCACGTTTCATGCCTAAAACATCAGTAAAAATTGCTTGGCATGAGCCGAACGAAAATAGTGATTAGACGATTATCCAAAATTACGATTATCCAAAAATGGACGATTATCTCCAAATCCGAATTTTGACGAAAGATTTGCATTTACATGCATACAAAGTTCAATTGACTCAGGAACTGAAGCCAGCTGACCATGGACAGCGAAGGGAGTTCGTTAATTGGGTATTGGAGAGGCAACATGAAAATGCTGATTTTTCCGATAAAATCATCTTCAGTGACGAGGCCCATTTTCCTCTTGATGGCTTCTTCAATAGGCAGAATTGTCGCATTTGGGGTGAGGAAAATCCTCGAGTGATTCACGAGAAGCAAAAGCATCCTCACGTGTCACTGTGTGGTGTGGATTTTGAGCTGGAGGAATCATTGGACCCTTTTTTTATGAAAATGAGGCATGTCAAGCGCAAACAGTCAATGGTGTTCGGTATCGTGAAATGATAACCAGTTTTTCTGTGCCTAGAATTGAAGAAATAAATGTGGAGGGCATGTGGTTTCAACAAGACGGCGCCACATGTCATACAGCCAGAGGAACAATTCAATTGCTGCATTAGTCACTTAAATCTAGCGTTCTTGTTGGGACACCCTTTATTTGTTATGGGTTTTTCATAAAATTTCATATGCTAAAATCGAAGACGGCATATTTGTTGGCCCTCAGATGAGGAAGCTGTTGAATGATGACAATTTTTCATAATGTTTATTGGAGAAAGAATATGCAGAATTGGAAATCTTTCAAGAGCATAGTGAATAGCTTTATTGGAAACAATAAGAGTGAAAACTACAAAAACAAATTGTTGCTGAATTATTGAAAACTGATGACGAATTAGGTGCACGAATGCCACTTAAAATGCATTTTCTTCATTCGCATTTAGATTTTTCTTTCCACAAAAGCTAGGAGCGGTGAGCGACGAACAAGGAGAGCGTCCTCACTAAGACTTAATGCAAATTGAAAGAAATTATCAATGAGTTTGGGACAAAAACATGCTAAGAGACTATTGCAGGACTCTAATACGTGAAACCGAACCAACAAAGTACAAACGACGTTCAAATAATGCCATTCACTTTGGAAAATTCAATGATTTTTAAATAAACTAATGGTTTTTTATGTAAAAAACGTATAAAAACTGTTTTTTTTTTGCATCACGAAAACCTGATGAAAACCAATTACAGATTCGAATTCAGCCCACCAAATTATCCTAAGAAAAATATTTGATTGCTCCAGCCCAAAACCTCGTAGGCTGGTGTTATTTATGGCACACGTTTAAAAGACTTGAGGAATAAGTATTATTTTCCTAACAAATAACGAAAAACTAATTTACATGAATTTATAAAGAAAAAGGTTCTGAGTTTTTTTAATACAACAACATTCATCAACAATTAATTTTTTTTTTTTTTTGAATTTTTTAAATTTAAAAATTGATAGAAATTCTTATCATTTGGCACCATCTTCTGCAGGAATTTAGAAATATATTACATACTCATATCTTAGAAATTTTGTGTAGTATCCTCATCATTCGATTTCTACCATTGTTGGCTACGCAAATTTGCCTTTAACTTGTTGCTGTCTTTGTGAACCAATAAAAAACAGCCAAAGCAAAAAACCCTTAGCTTTAAGGGAAACCATTTGTAAATGTGTTTTATAACTTGTTCATGTCCTCAGCGTTATCTATCTAAACGTTTTTGGTGTCGTTGGTGTTATTTGACTTGCAGCTGCTGTAGTTGTTGCTAAATATTATGTTAACAATTTAGATTCCACCCGACATAGCAACAAACACCCACGCCAATCCCTACCATTTCTTTGGGGCATCCCTTCCCATTCTCTCTCAAAGCTTACAGCTTTGACTGGTAGTCGTTTTCGTTATAAACATTTTGTGAATGTTTTTGAAATCTCAGCCAAGTTTTTTTCCTTGCGGATGATACATTCTCTTGGAGTTCAACGCCGGCTCGTTTGGTACAAATTGTGGCTTATTGATTTTGTTCTTTGATTTGGTTTATATTTTGTACAGCTTTTTTTCTTGTTTGCCCTGTCTTGATATGGTTTGACACTTTTGGTGTCAAAAAGTTTTCCTTCTTTTTTATTTTAACAGCTTTCAGAAATGTCTTCTAACAGGAAGTGAAATTGGTATTGTATATTTAGTTTTTCTTTCGTCTCTACGTTTTGAATTTGTGTGCGGGGGGAATGAGATGATTTGATATTTGTCAGTTTTTGCCTTTTGCGAGTTTTGTATGTCACAAACAAGTGGTTTTGACAGATTGCCTGGAAAATATAACGGCAGAGAAAACTTAAGAATACTAAATATTACAATTTAATTTGAAGTCACGAAGTACGACGAAGAAAGGGAGTAAAATTTCAGATGTGAAAAGAAAAGAAAAGAAGTAATTGAAAAACTGTGGGAAAGATAAATCACGAAAATGCAATTACTTTCAATATATAGCTTAGCTATAATACAGCTGCAGAATAGAAAAATAGAAAAAACGAGGGTGGTACCAAAACTAGCCGACTTAACAAAGAAGACACAAAAAAGTTGGGAACAATTTTCTTTATTTTTCAACATAATCTACTTTTAGGTTAGGTTAGGTCAGTGTGGCAATCTGAATAGACAGATTCACTTAGACTGTATTGCCCATTGTGATACCATGGAAACTAGAGATATGGATGTCTCTAATTTCCCCCGTTGAACCATACTGAGCGCATCAAAATGCTCTTAAGTCCGACAATATCTATATCGACCAGACCTCCGAGGTTCCTGAAGAAATGAGAGCCCAGTGTTGATCTTCGCCTATCCCCCAGAGCGGGACAATTGCAAAGAAGATGTTCTGTAGACTCCTCCTCTTCTTCATCTCTGCAACTCCTGCAGAAGTCACTAGTCGCAACCTTCAATCTCACTGCATGTCTTCCAATCAGAAAATGTCCCGTCACGACAGATACAAGCAATGAGACGTTGAGTCTTGATAGCAACAGCAGAGTGTATGAATACTTCAGATCTAGGTAAGGCCACATCTGTCTAAATTGATTAAAGCTTCGGACAGACGATCTCCAACCATTTGCTGCGAAATATGCTCTATCTTGCAGTAGTAATCTCCTTTTAGCTCGATACATATTTTCCAGTGATATTCCTTAGCTTCTATATGCTGCTTATTGTAAGAACTATCAAACCTCTTAAAATAACCATCAATCGCAGCCTTCACCTTTTTATTGCCAAATCTGCCAAATTTATTTTATTAAATTTAAGAACTTTATTAAATTTGTCAAAAATTATAAAATTCATAAAATTTATCGAATTTGAAATTTTATAAAACTTTAGCGAATATAGAAGTGCTGTAAATTTAATAAATAAATCAAATTTACCATATCTAACAAATTTATCAATTTTATCGAATTTATGAAATTCATCAAATTGATCCAAATTTACTAAATTTGTAAAATTTATCATCGTTATCAAATTTATTATAATTACTAAATTTGTAAGATATAATAAATTTATCAAAATTATCAAATTTGTCAAATTTATCAAGTTTTATAAAAGCTGTCATAGTAATAAAAAAGAAACAACCTCTTCCAATCATTTTCTATTTTGTTTGGTAAATTTAGACTTTTTGTTATTTTGTCTTTCTTCCTAAATTCTTAATGAGTTTTATACTTTAAGCACCCCCGGGTACTATTATAATATATTGCCTGCGTTAACAAATTAACTTCTAATATCTTCTGAATTGCCGTTATATACATATACATATCCCACCATAAAACAACCTTTTCAAGGACTCTGGCGGAATCCCATTCCTTCACTAAATCATCATTAAATCGATTCGAATTCCAACACCTTTTTCTTTAACGACTTGCTCTGCAACCACCATAAAAGAGCTGTTGAAATAAAAATACTCCTGCTGGTTTCTTATTCAATGTTCGAACCAAATTGGCCGAGTTATTTTTTATTGCGTGTAAATCCCAGTCAATTGAAGCAACTAAAGGGTCATGCTATAAATTACCTTAACAACCTTTGAGCTGCCTCCCCAGGCAAAAATACAATAATCGTACTTAACTAACCCAAACCCATTACAGTCACGCAAACGAGCGCAGAAATGATTCTGACAAAGCCCAGTAACGCCCACTACCACCGCATTATGGGGCTGCGGTCGAAAAGGAATGGCATACTGAGATAATTACCCATACAGGTCGACAAATCAATTTACGAGTGTTAAAATGGCAAACGACGTCGTCGACGACGATGTTGCCAGTCCAAATGGTGGCGGTCATGGCGACGTCGTCGGCATCCTTGTCTTCAGTGTTCAGAGATAACCCGCTTAATGAAGCTAGCAAAAAAGTATCCTATATAAGCAAATTTATTACCCGTCGTGCCGGCATTTTTCTGTGGTCTTGGTCCGTGGTAACGGCAATGCAAGACATGAAAGGAAACAAAACGGAAACCAAAAATTACAAGACTAATAAAGCAAACGAAAAAAAGAGCAAAATACGAACAAAAATAAAACGAAAGTTCGTACAAAAGACCATTAAATATTGAAACTAAAGTTTCTGTGGAATTTTTGGGAAAAAGTAACGTTAAGCGTGGGATTTAACTTGCAAATTTCAGGAGCAGAGGGCCTTCCTTAACAGCAATGATGCCTAAAGGCTGATTTCATTTTTAACTTACCAAAAAGAATAGGCTTATATTTGTTTCTCTTTTGCCTTGGTGTTAGCAGTTTCTGCTGGTTTACAATACTGGGCTTTTCAAGTTTATCAAGTTTATAAAATCTATCAAATTCATATAATTTTATCATTAGTTTATCAAATTTATAAAATTTATCCACTTTTTCAAATTTACTAATTACATCAAATGTACTTTCAACTTTTTGAAATTTATCAAATTGATTGAATTTGTCAAATTTTACAATTGATCAAACTTATCATGTTTACTAAGTTTATAAAATTTTTCACATTTATCAAGTTTATCAGATTTTCCAAATTTATTGAATTTACCAAATTTGCCAGATTTATTAAATATGTCAAATTTATCAAAATGATCAAGTTTACAAGATTGATTAATTTTATAAATTTTCTCAAATTTTTCAAATTACAAGTTAGTCAAACTTATCAATATTATCAAATATGTCGGTATTAACCAAATTTATCAAAACTATCAAATTCATAATTCTTATCAAACCCATCAAATTTCTGAAACTTATACTTTTAAATTGTATTACATTTAACAATTTTTTTCAAATTTATTAAATTATTCATGTTTATCCTATTTATCATATTTTTTAAATTATCAAATATATTATTACATTTGTCAAATCAGTAAAATTTATCGAACCTGCGAAATTTTTGGATTCATAAAATTTATTGAGTTTACTAAATTTACCAAGTTTATCAAATTTTTTAAATTTATAAAATTGATCAAATTTAGAAAGTTTAGCAAATTTAACAAATTTAGAAAATTTAGAAAATTTTACCAATTATATCAAATTTATCAAATTTATCGAATTTACCGAATTTATCAAATTAAGCCAGCTTATCAAGTCTAGCAAATTTATCAAATTTACTAAATTGATCAAATTTGTCAAATTTATCAAATTAGTCATTTACCAAGTCATTTACCAAGTTTATCAAGTTTGGCAAATTTATCAAATCCATCAAATTTATCAGATTAGTCAAATTTATCAAATTTGTCAAATTTTTTAAATTTATCAAATTTATCAAACTCATGGAATTATTAATTATTATGTAATTAACTAATTAATTAATTAATTAATAATTATTTGTAATATTTATCAAATGTATCAAATTTGCTAAAATTATAATTTCTTTTTTGTAAATTTATAAAATTTATCGAATTTATAAAGTTTATCCAATTTACCAAATTTGCCAAAAGTTTCAAATTTATCAAACTAAGCAGATTTATCAAATTTATAGAATTTAAAAATTTTGTCAAATTTGTCAGACTTGTGAAATTTATCAAACATAAAGAATCAATCAAATTTATCAAATTTAACCAATTTATTAAATTTTTCAAATTTATAAAGTTTACCAAACAGATAACATTTGCCAAATTTATCAAAATTTGTAAAATTTATCAAATTTACTAAATTTGTTGAATTTATCAAATATGTTAAATTTATCGAATTTGCTAAAATTATCAAGTTTTTTGTTTTAATTTATAAAATTTTTCCAATTTATTAAATTCGGTAGGTTTATCAAACTTATAGATTTTTATAGAAAATTTTATCAACTTTATCAGATTTATGAAATTCACCAAACGTAAAGAATTAGTCAAATTTACCACGTTTATTAAGTTAACCAAATTATTCATATTTATCAAGTGTATCAAATCTACATTTATACAATTAAAAAATTTTATCCAATTTATAAACGTAAAGAATCAATCAAATCTATCAAATTTATGGAATTTGTCCATTTTATTAAATTTGCCTTATTTATTAAAATTTTGGAACCCATTAAATTTATAAAATTTATCAAGTTTATAAAATTTATCGGACGTAGAAAATTGATCAAATTTACCAAATCTATCAATTGTTCAAATTTTATTAAATTTATCATATTTATCAATATTAATTTATTTATTAATATTGTTTATTTATTTATTGATATTATTATTATTATTTATCATCAAATTTATGAACGAATTTTTTAAAGTTTATGAAAGTAATCAGATTTGTTTGAATCTGTCTAATTTATTACGAAACTTTTCAAATTAACCAAATTTAGCAAAGTTTATTAAATTTATCAATATTTCCCCTATTGGCGCCAGCACCATTTCAATGTTTTTTTTTATACTTTGCCTTCAGCATATTTTCTTATTGAAGTTTTTTGAAAACGGTTACCTATCCTGCAATAATTGCCTACACGATTATTATTGCCTACTTTACGGCTGTGGTATTCAGAAAAGCGTTCGCCTACCTTAAAACTTGCTTTCATATTCTTCCCTCCCACAAAATCTGTATTGTGACCAACAGTGGTACTTGATTTTATTGTTAAATTTAAATGGCATCCTATTACAATTGCCTTTCATTTAAAGTGTCCTAATAATTTCCATTAAATTAAATTCGTTATAATTCCACCGGGTGGGGCCCACAATCATAATAGGGTCACTGTGGCACCACCAACTGACCGTGATGGTTGGCAAAACATTATCATTTTCATGAAGTTGTAATTTGCCATGATTATAGTATGTTTCACTCGACTTTTCCGGTGTTTTACACTGGCGTTTGTTCTCGTTGTTGTTTTCGTTCTCGCTGTTGCTGCTGTTTTAATTTTTAGCCCCAGGCGTAGAAACGGAAATCACAGTCCGCACACATACCACACACCAATACACCAGCACACATTCATAGAATTACCGGCATAACCAAAGTTGGTAAAAACTATGTTGGTTAACAGAAAATAATGATAATTGCAAACTATGTACGTGTGCATCGGTGAGTGTGTATCTATCCCACGCTCACGTTTAAATCAGTGTGCGATTTGTCTGTGTATGCGATAGTTACCAGGTAACCCACATAATGGCCACAGCTCGGTGAATGCAGACGCGTACATGTGTGTGATTTTTCGTATTTGGAACGCCAGGAATTTCAATTTGTTAGCCCTCTCCTGGTGGCTTTCGTGTTCCACATATTTTTGGTGTTTTTTGTGGCAGGCGGTATTAAATTCTAAATTTTCTGTGTTGTGTTTTGGTAGATTTGTGTACAGAAATCTAGTTGCATTCATAAATATACATTTGCTTCATTCCCAGATTTAATAACATAATGGGGGACCTTGACTTATGTTTTAGGTCGGTCGTTCATTTTTCTCTTTACATGCGGCTAAGAGCTGAAAGCACGGTGCTGATTTTGTTGTTGAATGTATTAAAAGATGGCATCACATTGAAATGGGAGGGAATCTGGGAATTGAATGGGAAAGAGGTTTGAGTGGTTATTAAATCCAGCATTTGTATGATTTCAAATGACAAAAGAAACTAAATGACGGGATTGCATTGGCCGCTAATTGGCAAACCACTTTTAAGCAAGCGGTTATTTAGATAAGAAACGCTGAGAATATCTTGCCTAAAAGTATGCATTGGGGTTTACAAAGTTTGCAGCATAAAAATATGCAAGAACTTCTCCGTTTCTTATCAAGCTCGACAATGGAATTGTTGAAATGCTGAACGTTGTTTTATTTACTATTATTTTCATTTTTGCCATTAAGACATCGTATTGAAACTGTTTATTAGTATGGCTTTCAAGGTTCATCGAAATTAGAGAATGTCTCAAAATTTGAATGGAAGATAAGTTCTCAAACCGCTTTTTTACAAATGCATGTTGGCGTTAACTGTTATCGTTACTCAAAAGTATTCTAATGCTGAAGCTGTTATTTGCCTTCTTAAGGTCGAACAAAGGTCTAAAAGCATACTTTTTTTTAAAGAAGATTGCATAAGGGAGTTCTAATCGAAGCTTTTATTTGACTCCACCTTTTATGGTATATGAAGAACCTGATCATATCCCAGATTATGGCTATTTGCTGTAGCTTAGCTGTGTTTAGAATTGCATTCCCGGAAACAAATATCGCTGTTTGCATTGTCGAATAAGAACGCTATATCTTAACTGTCTGGTACAGTTATGGTTGTTAGAAGACTTGGATTTTTCTTACATTGCCTGACCACTATCAATTTAAGAAAAACTCAGACTCCACTTAATACAGTTGTGCTGTAAGCGGAGGAATTTCCTGGATCTCTTGAAGAGCTACAAGAAGTTGCTTTTTCTAAGCCTGGAATACTAACGAGCTCAATTCTCACAAACGACTAATATAAATAGAAGAACGTGGAATTTTAAACAAAAGCCTTGTTAATGACCGAAGCGCAATAATCAACATATCGTACATGTGGCCGCGATACAGTCACCTAATCTTCTCTAAGCGGCAGTCACCTCGATTAATCGACAAGTCTACTAAATACTACTACTAGACTCTCAAAGTCGTGTTAGACCATAGGTTGCTTTGGAAATGAATGCTTTGGAATGAAAATATATATAATTATTATGTGATACCGCAGAATTGAAACGCTTAGAAGGAAGCGTTTAGAGTACCAAACATGCACTTCATGAATATCTATTAAGCGATGCCCGCTTATTTGGCTGGATGGCTGGGTAGTAAAGTCAATAATTGTTGTAAATTTTTCTTAAAACTTGGCAGAGTCTAATATTTTGCCAGACTGTAGTCATGGATTTGAAATAGTTTATATCGATCCGCCATTTCTTAAGTTCATATCCCTTAATTGAATGCTCGAAATTTAATCAAATTTTGATGTTTATCCAAGTAATAATTTAGAAAGAAAGCGAAGCTATCTGTCATGCAAACCAGTATTCAATCCTTTTCCAGTATTCAATCCTTTATAATTATTAAGCTGCAATGGCTCAGATTTTTATCTTCTATATTAATTGATCATTCTGATTATTAGGCTGCAGAAGCCTAGATTTTTGTCCTCTGTTTTCAATGATCATTCTCCGTAAAACTAGGGAAATATCTACTACCCAATTATGGCTTTTCTAGTATCTTCTATAAAAAGGGATTCAACTCACATATCCTTAGTTTTATAATTTTCAATCAGACAGTTAGTTAAATTTTTGGCACACATCGTACATTTGGTGAATTGAAAGAATGGTGAGAATGAAAATGGCAAAATTTCCAAAACTCGATCAGATGACTTCTGGTAATACCCATACAAATTAACTGATTTAACACATATATTCTTATGTTAATGTCTTTCATTCAATAGTACAAAATTAAGTGTAATTTAGCAACTATCAGGCATTTAGTAAATTTACTTTTGCAAATCCAAATGGGCTTCCTTAGGGTACCATACATGTTATTTCTGAGCGAAGGACTTCAAAAATTTATAATTTTGATCCTTTTCAATTCAAATTAATTCAATGTACTCGTATTTTCTTGGTAATTTACTACATCTATTTGATACTCCTCATACTATTGCACCAAAAGCACGTTTGATAAATTAATATATCAGTCAATATGTCAGTTCATCTGGCTGAACCTTAAGTATGGTTTCTTTATTTGAGAGATTATCTATAAAAGACGTACTTTTTTTACAAAATTCTATTTCCACATTGGTCACTGCTGCAGAAATCGTTGTAGAATTACACAAAAGCCTAATTATAAACAATAATTGCGTCAAATAATTCAGCCTTGAGGTAGACTACGGTTTTGTTTTTATTAATTTAAACCTTAGCTGGGAACAAAGTAAATACTAAACTTTCGGTTTGGATCATAAGCTAATGTATAAACTAAATAATAAAGAATATAGATTGTTTAAAACATATGAGATGATATAAAAATCAAAATACTCCTGATTTAATGTCAACTAAACATTAAATAAAATTTAAAAAATACAATTATTTATGCTTTAATTTTAACAAGTTGTTTAAAGTGTGTTCACAAAATGTTCCAAAACAAAAGTCAGCCTCGTGCGTTTAATGCTGCCTTAAAAACTCTTAGCAAAGTTTTCTTTCAGTCAGCCTAAAGGTAGGCAACACATTTACACATGTCTGCAGGGATAAAAGGAATTTTAAATAATTTTAAAGTTCTTATGGCGGGTGCTTTATTAACTTTTGTGAAATTATTGTGAAAGTTTTGGGAAAATTACACAAAAAAAAAAAAAAACAAAATACATACAAGGAGTGAAAAATTGTTTGAAGAAAATATAGATTTTGCTTAGGGGTCATCAAGCAGTAAAATTAAACAGAATGCTGAATATAGACAACAACAGTAATATTGTGTGCGGGATGTATATTTATTCAAAGATTTTGGCTCACAACAGGTACAAACATGTTACCATGTAAGTAAAATAGGGGAAAAACTCTTAACCTAAAAGCTGCAGAGACCCTAAAGTGAAGTATTAATCCACTATGGCATCCTGATGAACGCATAAGCAATGTTTGTGTCCATTTAATCTGTGTGTAGCCAAGAGTGGTCATATAAAAATTTACTAAAACCTGGAATACCTGAAATATCTAAAACCTGTTCTGTCAAAGCACATTTAGATAAGATTTACGGGCTATTTTACGTTTTAGAAAATTTCTTCTCGTTTTTTTTAATTTATTAGACTTCATTCGAAATAAATAACTAAATAAATTATCAGTAGTGCGTCTCTGGGAAAAATTTAAATTATTATGACTTATATTGCTACTATCCAAGGGAACTATATTGCGCCCCAAAAGTGCTGGGAATTGATCATCGCTTAAAGGGATTATTAGAATTCTTTTTGCCGTTTAGTTGGCACAACTGTCTTCTATACTGACGCGGAGTTTGGACGCTATTTGCCATTTACTTTGTTTAAGGTGCTTCATTTTATCAGTTCATTTCGAATGTGCTTCTGCGATTTTTATTGTGGAATATCGAACAAAGAATTTGATTCAAATTTAGTATTGCAAATGGAAGTTCGAGTGCTGATTCGCTGAAAGTTTACAGTGAATCGACTTTAAAGACGTTACATTGACAAAAACCATGTGAATACAAGTGGTACAGTGCATTCGAAAGCCATTGAGATATTATGTCAAATTTTCTGTGTCTCACGAATCAACTCGTTCCATTCTAAATGTTTGTTTGAGTTTGAAACGCGTTGCAACTCGACTAGTTCTAAAAGACATTGTCGCAGAAGGCTTTCCTTGTGAACTAACTCCTGGCTGAAAATTCAACAATCACCTGATATGAGTCTGATTTATTTTGTCTCTTTTCAAAACTCCAATTGTCAATTCGAGGCACTCGTTTTCAGTCTATAGGAAACATAAGACAGAATCCGAGACCAGAACTAAAGTCTTTTCTGGAAAAAGTATTTGAAAAATGTGTTTGTATTGATTCTTAGGCATAATTGTGTTATTTGGGAAGGAACCTGCTGTGAATTCGATACAAGAAATTTGGATGAATCTTAAATATTTTGTGTTTTATTTACCAATTCCCGGTGTTGTTTTGACAAAATATGTAAATCGCATTTCACTTTTTTTAGGAGCGTAAAAGTGCTCACTTTCAAAGGATATTTTAGAACAAAGACTTTAAGGCTGGCACGAAATAAAGAACAATTCTTTGCAGTCTAATGCTATTTTCTATATTAAATGTATGAGCAAAGTAATTATTTTTTGCATTTGTACAGTGTGTCTATTAAATGTTGCTACCATGACATTATTTAAAGATGTTGAAAGATTGTTCATTTCCAGAACTATGCCGAAATGTTACTCCTTTCCAACTCTATGTCTGTATCAAATGGTGCTACTTGTGGTATAACCAACCTTGTTATAGCGGAATTGCAGCCAAAATCCCTGAATACACTGCTTTCAATAAACTCCTCATTCCATGGTCTCAAGCACTCTTTAGACCTTACTTTATGAGATTTTTTCTTACGGGTAGTCGCGAACAAGAAGTGAGTGAAATAAAATTAGCCAATTTAGATGATTTAAAATAATGCATTCGAATGATAATTGAGACAATACTGGAAGCAATCTTGCAGGCAGAAACGAGTAGCGATGTTGCATCATTTAAATTTGATTATTTTTAAAGGCCAACAATTCTACATTTTTGAAAAGAATTATTTATATGCACTCGAAACAGTTATTTGAGTTTCTTAATATATTAACATTCATCAGCCACCCTTATACAAATTTTGCAAAAAGTATGTTAAAATGTTAAGAAACATCAAAGAACTCCCAATCCCTCATAATAAAAATTATGTTATCCTGCAAATAATTTAAAGACATTCGACGTCTAAAAATATGCTTTAATGTTTGTTTTCATTTTGTATAATGTTTTGTATAATTAGTTAAACAAGTTCCAAAGTTTTTTTTTTCTTTCGACCGCACAACAAACATAGAGTTTTTTGCTTTTTGGGTCTGCCCACAAATTAAACTAAAAGTTTTTCATTTTGTTCATGTCCTACTTTTGGGATGCTGGTTAACATACAAATTTAAAGCATATTTTCAGGGGTCATTAAGCACAATCATGCATAGTGTTTGAGCAATGGGAAATAAGCAATCATCTTATTAACACTTCATAAAGCAAATGAAGATTAACAAAAAAAAAAAACTATTAGCAAAGACGAGGGTGGGTTGTGAAAGGTGCGGAAAAACAGAGATTAAATGAAAATAATCGACATACAGTTGTTTTGTGAATTGTAAAATAATAATTTTGTCAGGATATTTAGGCAGAGGGTCATTTTATTGATTTTTTTCAGGATATTTATTATTATCGGTCAATAAAACAATATTTAGATTGTTTCACATAACAAAAGCGGATGTTAAATTCAAAATGATACTGACTTCTAGCTAAATTAATCTTGATGTTGGAACAGATTTGTTAATTATACATATTTAGTCGTATGAATAGTACGCGTGGTATAAACTGGGGATCAATATTTTTCTAATGGATACATGCGATTATTGACCGATTGATGCTAATTTACAATTTTTTTTTGCAGATTTCCAAGGCTGTCCATTATTGTCACCTACATATATCCCGTTAAGACGCTTTGTATTTATATAGGGTGGCGCCTAAGGAACGTTAAGATTTGATCAGTGAATACATTTTTTGTTTAAGTCTTTTTTTCGTCTCTTTACAGAGAATTAACTAAATATTACTTGGGAAATTTATGATGGAAAGCCTCGGCATAGAACAAAGAACCAAAGTTGTTCAATTTTACTTTGAATGTCAGCATTCGATTATTCAGATCATATCGAAATTTCTTTCTCCTAGCGCTCCAACAATTTACCGATTGATGCAGCGTTTTGGGCAACAAGGGGCTGTCTGTGATCTTCTGCGTGCTGGTAGACCTCGTGTATTTCAAAATGAAGTGGCCATTGCTCGAGTGTAAACAAGTATGGAAAACGCCGAAACTTCCACAAGGCAACGTTCTCAGCAGTTAGAGATGTCAAGGTGGTTTTTGCAAAAAATTTTACATATATTACATCTTTTCTCACATAAGTTAAAGCAAAATGATACTCAAGAATGCATTCAATATAGTCCCCGTTAACGTTACTTATACGCCATAATATTGCATAATACCGAGATGTCTTCTGTAACTAAAAATCGATTTTTTTTCGGAAAGTAGCAAATCTCAGGCAACGCCTACCAATCTGACCAGTTGTTAGTTTACAGAATCTAAGTTCCAAGCTGCTCAAATAATACAATGCTCCCAATGCCTCTAATGCTTAGTGAGCTTACGCGCATTCTATTTCCAGACTCTGTCAACGAGACCGATACAGTTTAACAACCATTCAAATAGTCACAGCTTGAGTAAAATTTTACAGACTTGTCGATTAACTCTCACATTGAGGTGACCGCCGCTCAAGTAATGATAAGTGGCTGCATACGCGACTAAACCGGCTATAGTGTTAACAATAATCGCGTGTATTAATCGTCGTGTTACGGCCGGTCACTTTACATGCATTTTGTTTAATTTTTT